>VMDO01011003.1:13057-69034 GCA_007922755.1 Pedetes capensis
GTTAGTACCTGGATGGGAGACCACCTGGGAACACCAGAAGCTGTAGGCTTGGGAGAAGGACCTGGCAACCCCCTCCCAAAAATCAATCTGCCATTGAAAACCCTATGAACAGCAGAGAAGCACTGACAATAGTGTTTCCCCTGTTGTACAGAGGGTCGCTATGAGTTGGATACCAACTCGACGGCACCTAACAACAACAAAAGGCAATGGGACCACTGACACCCCTATACCGACTTTTAAATTTGGCTTTTGGGTTTTTGTACAACCAAAAACAAAGAGGAGGAGAAGAAGAAAGAGAAGAAGAAGAAGGAGGAGGAGAAGGAGAAGGAGAAGAAGAAGAAGAAGAAGAAGAAGAAGAAGAAGAAGAAGAAGAGGAGGAGGAGGAGGAGGAGGAGGAGGGGGGGGAGGAGGAGGAGGGAGGAAGAATGAGGCAGATGCACTTCAAAAGACCCAGGGGAAATAATCACAGGCACAAGAACAAACCTGCCTAATAGTATTAGCTCTGGGAAATAAGCTGTCCTCTCAGGCTGACAAGAACCTGCCCCCCTCAGAGAGACCCTAGGAAAACACAAAAGAAGATTCAAAGGAGTCTGATGCTTGCTACCACTGTGGAAAACTAAAGCACAAGAGAGAGGATTATTGTCAGAAAGATTGTAAACCAGGCCTTTGCCCCCTTTGCAGAGAAGGAGGGCTCTGGAAATGGGAATGGCCCACTCTCAGAAAGGGGGGATTGAGCCACTGGCCCCAGTGATGACTACCCTTGAGGACTGAAGCTGCCATAGGTTTCCCAGCCCCTCACAACATGTTAATGATAACCATCAAAGAGCCTTGGGCAACTCTAAACATGGCAAATAAACATTACTTTTCTTTTAGATACTGGGGCTTCATTTTCTGCCTTGATTGCCCCTGGATCTGCTTCCTAAACAAACCTGTACAGTAACTGATGTCAATGATTCACAAAACCTTTCACATATGGTTTTGGAAACTTAATTTCTCTCCCCGGTTTTCCTAATTCTTCTTAAGTGCCCTATCCCCTTGTTGGGAAGAGATTTCTTTAACTTCAAGGGGTGAAACTCTCCAACTGATCCCAAAATGAAGGCTTTCTTTTATAGGGGTGTTAATTACAAAAGATGGTCAAAATGTGTTCTATGTCTAGAGGCTCTTCATGGCTTTAAAGGAAAAAATCCCAAACTATACTGGGGATATGCAATTAAAAACCTGCCTAACCTTACAGCCTAAGCAGGCCAGAGTGTCTCCTACCAGGATCAATCAGGGAGACCCAACAGCAAAGGAAAATGCGGGACGAAGACCCAGTTCAGGCTTCCCCTTCCTACAAATGTATTAGATAAAAAGACAGAAATATAAAAGGTTAAAATGTGTTACAAAGATGGAAATTATGAAGTAAAGTTGGCTATGTTTAAAGGTTCTATATCTAAATCTATAATGCTTTTTAGAAATATTTATCTCTGTTTAGAAACAGCTACAAAAACCTACATTTAAATGAGAAGGTTTTTGTGGGTTTTCAAGATGGCTACACTTTGTAATGATTTTGTCAAGCTTTTAACTACTTAGGAAACTGAGTTTTAACTAAATCAAGATTTATACATCAGTTTAAAATCTTTAAAGATCATTTTATGACTCTTGTTAAGTAAACACTCATTGTCTTAAGTTATTACAAAATGTTTGACACCATATATGTATGACCAAAACTTACATCTAAGGGTTGAAGCTGCTATAGCTATACGATGTAGCCAAATGTTTTGCCAACATTAAAAATTAAAATGCATTACTCCTTTAAGACTAATAATGCTGACCTCCTTGATGTTCAACAACCAAAAGTTAGACAACAAAACCAATCAGAATAATGGGGTTATGAAGACAGCCAATATTTTGGCCCTTGCCCCAGGTCAACCAGAATGCAGAGAATGATGGGACCCTTCAAAAGGGTCCTACAACTCTGGTGAGCCACCCATCCTTTTGATCAGAGAGGCCCCAGAGGCCCGAGACATTGGCTCTGACCATTGCACATTCTGCAAAGAGGAAGTTACCACAGAGGGCAATGTCCCCTCAATGCTTCCAAGGCAGTCACATGGTCGGGGAGACTCTAACTCATGTTAGCAGATGGCACAATTGGTAAAAGACAGACTGTAGAAGGCCCACAGTCTCCTTATAGGACCCCCAAAAATAACCCTAAGGAGACCTGACTGACCTTAAAAGTGAAATAAAAAAATATTTTTTAAAAAATGTAGTACATGGTCTTAACACCCACAGGAAGATATAACCAAACATGGAGTAACTACTAATACAAAACCTAACAACCACAATAACAATAATACAAGACAAGAGTTGAACTAAGGTCCAAAATAAGCTCTAAAGGCTATGCCAATTATAAAAACCTACTTAAGAGGACACTGGTGCACAAAGCGTTCAAAAGGCTGACAAATTCCAATAGCATCCAGTCACATCTGTGGCATCTAAGAGGTCCAACCTACTTGCTTTTATCTTTCAGCCCATCTAAAGGAATCTTATCAAGTCTTACTATGTACCCCAGCAGCCAAAAAACTCCAGGAAATGTCTATAATAACCCGGAAAGTGAAAGCAAGCCAGTCCCTTTAATGAACTCTATACAAAAGAGAGGTACATTCAAGGGGGAAGACTGGTAATTAAATTTTACCCAGATGCCTCCTATTAAATATGTAAATATCTTCTAATGTATGTTAAGTCCTTCCTAGGGGAAACAGAGGTTTACCCCATCCAGATAAAAAATGCTAAAACTTCTTCTCTCCGAGTTGCCAGAGCTACGAACACCCTGAGGATGAGATTGCTTCTACTTGTGAACCATTTAAAGATCTAAAGCTTCTCTTCAGACAAAAACAAACAACAACAACAAAATCTTGAATTCTTCCTGAGGAACCACAGTCCTCCAATCTTCAAGCTCAAAACTTTTCATGTTCCTCTTAAGGTGAGACAGGTCCAGACTTTTGATCCCCTCATTGGTATGGTCTACATCCCTATACAACATTTAAGAAGCTGCAGAAGCCAGAACTTTGGCCTTCATCAACCCTTAAGATTAAGGGATTAAAGTCTCAGGGGGCAAAGTGAGGCAGGATAGAAAGACAGGGAAATCTGGGGGATATGGAGAGGGAAAGAGCTTTTGTCCCAGGATCTGCTTTGAGTTTTGCCAGCTGAGAATCAAGAACTTTGACACAACTACCAAAAGACTGCTGTGAGGACTGCCTGCATAGAGACATTACTGTGGGGAAACATTTTAACTAATGAAAGTGTTAAAATAGTAATAGGCCATGCTTGCAGTCAAAATGTACGTGCATTTGAATTTGACCTTGTTTTCCCCTCTGTAATTCTGTGCTCCTTTGAGACATGCGCAGGGAATTGCCTTGTGACTTTTTTCTTAAACCTAAACAAGGGAACTTCTTTTGATCTTACTGGCACCTCCTGAGCCCATGACAGGGACCTTTCTAGGTGCTTGAGGCTCATGTCTGAGCGCCCAGAGCTGGACGCCCAAGGCTGACATCACGTGGGGCAATACTCTAAGTTAAAGAAAACAGGAGAGAGCATGTGCGCAGGGGCTTTTTCTTCTTGGCTTTCCTGGGAGGCCCATATCCATGTCCTAGATGCCTATCACTCTCCACGGGCCCACGTGTATTCTAAAGTGTGGACTTCGTAAACTCTACAACTTTCTTTCACTCTCTCTAACTCGTCCTGAAATTCTTTTCTGTGATGAAGTCAAGGACCTGGCTTAACCTGAGTGGAGGGCGAAGCTAGGGGAAGTCCTCAGGCTAGGGGGCCATCCTGAGCTGTACTTCTCTGTTGTGCCCCCGGTGACACCCCCACAAGATAGCTTCAGCTGGCTTTTCTACTATAGTGATGACAGCTGCCTGATACAGTCAGTATCCAGAACCTGGATGCACGACTCTTGAATCCCTCAGCCAAATAGGGCCTAAAAAACTGAGAAACTGGAAATTTAGGAAAGCATTGTGGAGATGATTTTTGGGAGGGAGAGCTGTTTCCTCTAACACCTCCAAAGAGGAGAGAGGGTACTTCCCTTTCACCTCCAGACAAGAAAGAAGGACTTCAGTGGGACTCACAGGAGAATTTAATATCTATTTTGAAGAGTTTGGGGGAAGAAGGTCGATCCATGTCAATTCATGCATTAAAGGTGTACAGGCGGGGCTGGGGATATATGTAGTTCAGTGGCAGAACACTTGCCTAGCAGGCACAAGGCCCTGGATCCAATCCCTAGCACACACCCCACCCAAATGACAGGCAAAATGGTGGGAGTCAGCTACAGTTGCAGTCAGGAGCCTGCAGTGCAAACAGCATAACTTTTACATCTAGTGTACTGTCTTACAGTGACATCAACGAAGAAAGAACTTGAATTCTTTCTTCACCCTCACCGCTTTCTCCCCTTAGTGGATTCAGAAGCCAGATTTCATATGATAGAGAGGTTTGAGGAAGGGGAAAACACCAAGTGGACAAAAGAGAACTGACCATGGCCCAGCTGCCTGTCAACACGGAGCCCTAGTGTTGGGAGGGACACCATTTAATTGAAATCAAGTTTGGTGTTTTGATGGTTATATGAAACTAGATATTTTAAATATTGAACTGAAAATATGCTTGCCACTCAAAGTGACTATAGTATTTTCTATTACCGAAAAAGGAATCAAAAGTCATCAGAACACCTGGCATTTTCATTTGAGTGTGAGAGAAAAAGCAACCAAAGGAAGGGCTAAATGGACAGAGAAAGAAAGTTATTTCCTGAGTATGTTCTCTGAGTACTGACTCTTCCTTTTTTTTCCCTCAAAGTATCTAAAACTTAAATATTAAATCTTTCACATACACTTTTACTCTTTATGTGAAAGTTTAAACACAAGTTAAATGTCCTGCTTACATTTTTTTAATAAAAGAAAACCAGAAACTTCTCTTAAAAGAAAGAAGGAATTATTTAAAATATAAAGGGTAAAAGTAAAAAAAGCTATATGCCCAGTGCAAATTCCATTAATGCCCAAGTGTAAAAACATAAACAGAAGTGAAATTTTCCTCAAAGGAAGTACAAAATATTCATCCTTCTACCTCTCAAAGTAGGTATATTACACCACAAAGAAAGTTACATAAGCCAAGACATTTTCTTGTTTTGACTTATGTAAATAAATAAAATCTATGTTGTCTAAAGTTTCAGGGTTATATGATCGTTGTTGTTGTTAGGTGCTGTTGAGTCGAGTCCGACCCATAGCGACCCTCATAGGGTTTTCAATGGCTGACTGCTTCGGGACTGCCTTGGGAGTGGGTTTCCATGTCCTTCTCCCATAGGGTTATATGATTAGATATACATAATTCGATGTTATGGACAAATAAGTTATCACAATCATTTGAATCGGTTGTCTGTATACTTGTTGTTGTTGTTAGGTCCTGTCTAGTCCGTATCCAACTCATAGCAACCCTGTGTACAACAGGAGAAACACTATTGTCAGTGCTTCTCTGCTGTTCATAGGGTTTTCAATGGCAGATTGATTTTTGGGTTGCCAGGTCCGTCTCCCAAGCCTACACTACCTGGTGTTCCCTGGCAGTCTCCCATCCAAGTACTAACCAAGCCCGACCCTGCTTAGCTTCTAACATCTGATGGGATCGGATGTCACAGGGCAATGGCTGCAGATGTCTGTATATTAGGCCGAGCTTAATCCTTTTCTTAGCTTCTTTTCTTGCACATGTGAAGCATGACATAAGATGTCCTGTTTTGCCATGAATAATACAACCACTTTTAGGTGTTGTGTTAGGTGCCATCGATTCAGGTCCTATTCATAGCAACTCTCATAGGGTTTTCATTGGCTGAATGTTTTGTGAATGCTTTGGGAGTGGATTGCCATGTCTTTCTCCCATTTTTGAGATGCTGGAGATTGAGCCCAGGTCCTCAGAGAGTGCAGAGCAGCACTCTACCAACAGAGCTAAGCCCAGCCCTCACTTTTAGGTAGAACTTGTCAAATCACACAAGATTCAATAGTGTTAAGGGGGAAAACTAGATTCCATATTTTCTTGTCTTGTGTTTCTTCCTTCTCAAACTCTTTGACATCATGGCTGCTATAAATAATGCTATAGCTAGTTGATAGCTGAGAATAGTGCTCATTTTCCTTTCTCTGGGAGCTTTATGTTACTTTTTTTTTATCATTTTCCTTGACATATGAGTCTTTGGAATCATCCACTGTAGGTTTTCATTTATTTATTTTTACCATTGAGTATATCCAAGTCTTCTTTTTCCTGACTTGAGATTTCTATTGTGTCTTTTTCAGGGATTTCCTCTCCTTTCTTTCTTTCTTTCTTTCTTTCTTTCTTTCTTTCTTTCTTTCTTTCCTTTCTTTTCTTTTTTGAGATAGGGTCTCATTGTTAGCCCAGGCTGGCCTCAAACTCCTGTCAATCCTCCTACCTCAGCCTCCTGAGTGCTGTGTTTACAAGCATGTACCATCACACCTGGTTTATTTCCACTTTATCTTTCCCTATATCTTCTGGGAGCCAATTCTCAGGAAAAGCCCAACATCTGTTGCAATGTAGGCAAAGGGGAGGTGAGATCCACTTTGTAGCATGAAGCACACTTCCAATTTCAGGATCTTCTTCAAATGACTCTATATCATTTCCTCTGCTTAATACACTGTAATTCAGTGTACCTCATCATCTGCATCTGAGAGTTCTTTTCCTCCTTCACTAAGGTTATAATCTCCTGAATGAACAGATTCAATTTCAAATTCTACACTAAATTCATCAGAAACAGACACAACAAATCAGCCATTGAATGTAGGGCCTCAAACCTGAGGAAAAAATGGGTTCGGCTTCTGGTGCGGGTTCAATATGATAAAATATAAAGAATTTAGGATCAGAGTTTGGTTTCAGGTGTAAGATTTTAATCCTATATGTAGATAGATGAATATATTTTTAAACTGTTTTCCAGTTTTTAAATAGCTAACGATTTAAAAACAAAACAAAAACCTAAAAGCTGAACCTGAACTCAATTTTTCACTGGGTTTGGGTTCAGAAAATATTTCTTAAATGCTTGAACTGGAACAAGTTCAGGGTTCAGGGTCGAGTTCAGGATTTGGGTTTAAACCTAAACCCAAAATGAACCTGAACCCTCTAAAGTTTGACATATCAAAACCACACCTGAACCTAAACCTGAACCAATTTTTTGTAGTTTGAAGTCCTGTCTGAATGTTCAGGTAAGCCATCATCAGGATCTGCATTTGGGGGAGTCTGTCAATTCACTGCTGTTGCTTCTTTCACAATGTATCTCTTGTTACACACAAAGCCAAGCTTTCATCAAAGGAAAAGGAAATGCTATCAAATACGTGGTGCTTTCTTTGTTGTTCATCAGATAATTAATCTGAATTTTCTTGTCTCACTAATTGCTCTCCTTCTAGATGAGGTTGTGGTTGTTAGGTGTCATCAAGTTGGGTCCAACTCATAGTGACTCTATGTGCAACAGATGAAATACTCCCTGACACTGTGCTATGCCTGGCTCTCTGTCAGTGCTTCTCTGCTATTCATAAGGTTTTTGATGGCTGATATTTTGGGGAAATGGGTTTCTGGGTCCTTCTCCCAAGCCTACAGAACCTGGTATTATCAGAGATGGTCTAGAAACCAAATCTAAATGAAGCCTTCTCTTCCTGTAGCTCTTGCACAGGGTCCTTTTGATCACTCTCACCACCAAAGTGCCACCTGTGTTCACTCACAGACATGCCAGAGTCTGATGGCTCCTGCTGGTGGACTGCTACCGTGTTTCTGCAGATATTGTATATATTTTCCTGTGCTCTTTCACAGAGGAGGTTGGCACTTAAAACAAATCTCCTAGAAGATCATTTGAACAATGGACAATATAGTGTTGCTTCTCATCATGCAATCTTTTACTAACAATATACCAGCCAAGATAAAATAAAACCTCTATCCCAGAATTTCAGAACAGCCTATTGTTCTCATGCATCTCTAGTGCAGAAATTCTCAACCTAGGATCCAGGGATGTCCAAGAAGTCCTTTTTCATAGTGTAAGTGTCCTGTTTTACACCAACAGACTTTAACAATTTCATAAGCGCTGGCTTCGGTCTAACCAGGGTCTCTTACTCCGAAGCCGGAGTCCGTGAGTTGCTTACAGCACCATCAGTAGACACAGACCTGCTCGGCGTTCCGCCTTGAGCTGGATCAGTGTAGAAAATGTTATGTATATCTGTGACCACAGGTGCCCACCTCCAACCACCAGGGAATCCAGCTTCTCCTCACTATGCCCGGTGTTTGACACTTGGAGCGTAGGCCACATGTGTGTGAGAAGGGCTTGGGGTGGGGTCCTTCAGGGGACTGTAGTTCTGGTCAGTGGGTGCCAGGAAGCCAGATGTCCCGGGCCTTGGCGACCTTTCCATTCAGGTACTCAGCCCCTTGTTGTTGTTAGGTGCCGTCAAGTCAGTATCCGACTCACAGCGACCCTCATAGTGTTTTCAATGGCTGACTGTTTCGGAATTGCTTTGGGAGTGGATTGCCAGGTCCTTCTCCCATTTTTGCGGTGCTGGGAATTGAACTCAGGACCTCAGAGACTGCAGCGCAGTGCTCTACCCACTGAGCTAAATCCCAGCCCCACTCAGCCCCTAAGAAGCTCAAATGCATGAAGTCCAGTGAGGAAGGAGGCTCCTGGCAGTAAACATGGGAAGGCCTCAGCCACGTGGGTCTGGGTTGCCCCTCTGGCTCAGCTTCCTGCTCCATCTTCCTCCTTTTATACAGGGCCCTGAAGGCCCCCAATGCAGGTGAGGTCTGAGGTGTAAGCCCTCTGTTGGGGGTGGGACTGAGGACTAATTTTCAACAGTTCTAGAGGGTGGGGGACAAAAAGGGATTTTGAGAGCATAGCAAGGGCTAGATCTGAGAACAGAATCATTCAGAAGATTTGGGACTTTTATTGAGGGTCCTTCTTAGAACTCCATTAAGCAACTGAAAGTGGGAGAATTTTCTGAGCAATATGTTGGTCTAAAATTTTTTCTTCTAACTTCAGGCGAATTGATTTGAATGGCAGTAGAGGCAATTTGTCGTCAAAACAAGCCATGATTTAAGTAAAATATATTGATCCAGCGTAGGGAGAGTAAAGAAAAATAAATAGAAGGGTTTGAGAGAAGTGATAAGCTTGATACTACAGGAAATGTGTCATGGGCAGCACAGCAGAGAGCTACAGCTCAGCCTGGCCACCTAGCCTGAGGAGCTCCCCTACTTGGAATCTCCACTCAGATTAAGCCAGGTCCTTGGCTTTGTCACAGAAAAGAATTTCAGGACAATGCAGAGAGAGTGAAACAAAGTTATAGAGTTTATTAAGTGCACTCTCTGGAATACATGCAGGCAGGGGGGATGGAGAGAAAGAGAGGGAGAGAGAGAACAAGAGAGAGGTTCAAGACACAGATGTGGATTTAGCAAGAGAGTGAAGATGAAGAAGAAAAAAAAAAAACCCTGGGTAGGGGCTGGAGCACATGTTCCCTCTGATTTTATTTAACCCAGGAGATGTCCTGTGTGATGTCAGCCCTGAGTGCCCAGCTCTGAGTGCCCAGTGAGTGTGATGTGAGCCTCAAAATCCACCTAGAAAGGCTTCTGTCATGGACTGGGGAGGTTCCAATAAGGTTGTTTAGGTTTTTCTATTGGAGGAACTTCCTTTAGTAAAATGAGATTATAGGTTTAAGAAAAGAATAATGAGGACATTGCCTGGGCATGTCTCAGAGAGGCACAGAATTACAGAGGGGAAAGCAAGGCCAAAGTCAAAGATTACATCCATTTTGACCATAAGCATAGTATATTGCTATTTTAACATTTTCATTATTTAAAATGTTGCTCAAATAACATCTCTAGGCAGCGAGTCCTCACAGCAGTCTTCTTAGTAGTTGTGTCAAAGATCTTGAATCTTGGCTAGTAAGATTCAAACCAGATCCTAGAGTGAAAACTCTTTCCCTTTCCTTGTCCCCCAGATTTCACTGTCTTTCTGTCCTGCCTTGTTTCTCCCCCTGACACTTTGATCCTTTAATCTGAATGGTTGATGAAGGCCAAAGACCTCACTTCTGAAGCTTCTTTGGGCTTACTACCTAACCAGGCATCAAAATTCTCAATCTCTCTGATCTATAGGGGGACATGTGACGGTCTGAGCTTGAAGGTTTGAAGGTTGGGAATCTCAGCACATAAGAAGTTAAACTGTCCTCTTCTCTCATTTGAAGAGAACTCAAGTCTTCTAGGGAGAAGGACTAGGCAGCCCACTTCTGAACCAATTAGCCATTGAAAACACTATGAATTACAGAGAAGCAATGTCAAATATGTTGTTGTTAGGTGCCATCAAGTTGGTATCCCACTCATAGCGACCCTACAACATACAACAGACGAAACACTACTGCCAGTGCTTCTCTGCTGTTCATAGGGTTTTCAATGGCAGATTGATTTTCGGGAGTGGGTTGCCGGGTCCTTCTCCCAAGCCTACAGCACCTGGTATTCCCAGGCGGTTCTCCCATCCAAGTACTAACCAGGCCTGACCCTGCTTAGCTTCCAAGATCTGATGGGATCTGATGCCACAGGGCTACAGCTGCAGGTAATGTCAAATATATTCCAGAAAATGAGCCCCCCCCACTCCAGTTGGAAGGCATTCAAGAAGTGACTAGGTAAGAGTTGCTTCCTCAAAGTAGAGTGGACCATAATGACAACAATGGAGGAAAGCCCCTGGGACCTCCAGTTGCTGATGTGGCATGACTCAAAATGAGAAGAAACATAGTGGTTGCAAGAATGGGGTCAAACATAAAAAAGATCATGTGCATGGCACAGTGCTGGGTAGTGTTTTATTCTGCCATACGTAGGGTAGCTATGAATCAGATCCAACTCCATGGCGCCTAATAAAACAAGTTCACAGGTATAAGCAATCTCATTCTCAGGGTGCTTTTGGCTGTGCAAACTCAGAAATAAACAAATTTAGCTCTTTTGATCTAGATGGGGTAAATCTCTATTCACCTTGAGAAGGTGTTAACATACATTAGAAAATATCTACATATTTGATAGGCAGCATCTGGGTGAAATTTAATTACCAATCTTCTCCCTAGAATGTACCTCTCCATTGCATAGAGTTAGGTAAAGATACTGGCTTGATTCTACCTTCTGGGTTATTATAGACATTTCCTTGGAGTTTGATGGCTGTTGGGATACTTACTAAGACTTGGTAGGGTCCCCTTTAAATGGGATGAAGGATAAGAGCTAGAAGGGCTGGACCTTTAAGGTACCACAGGTGTGGCTGGATACTATTGGAATTTGTCAGTCTTTTGAACGCTTTTTTACCAGTGTCTTTTAAGTAGATTTTTATAATTGGCATAGCCTTTAGAGTTTATTTTGGATCTCAGTTCAACTTCTGTTTTGTATTATTTACTCCATATTTGGTTATGCTTTCCTGTTGGGTATGTAAGACCAGATAGGATGCTAAGAATTAACCTTTCTGGGTTCTTGTTGTTGTTGTTGTTGTTGTTGTTGTTTTTAAGGTCAATCAAGTTGCCTTAGGGTTGCTTTGGAGATGTATGAGGAGCCTGCAGTCCCCTCAGTCTTTCTTCTACCAGTTGTTCCTTCTGCTGGGTTGAGTGAGGGTCTTGCTGACCATGTGGGTTCTTGAGGAAGCATCAGGGGAACATTGCCTCTGTGATAACTCTCCTCTTTGCAGAACAAGCACTGTTCAGAGCCAACCTATGATGTTTCTATGTCCTTTTGGATCAAGAGGATGGGTGACTTACTGGAGTTTTAGGGGCCTTTTTGAGGGATCCTGTTGTTCTGTGGATTCTGGAAATCTGGGGCAAGGGCCCAAATATTGGCTGTTCTCCTAGCCTCATTATCTGGATCAGCGTTAGCTTCCAACTTTTGGTGGTTGAGTATCCAGAAGGCCTGTATTACTAGTCTTAAATGAATAATGGATTTTAATTTTCAATGTTGGCATAACATTTAGCTGCAACTTACACATATAGGCCTTTTAGCTCTTAGATGTTTTAGTCGTACATATATGGTGTCAAACATTTTGTAATAAGATAATAATTCACTTAACTAGAGTCATAAAATGATCTTTAAGGACTTAAAGATAGATACTTACATAAATCTTGAGTTAAGACTCAGTTTCCCAAGTTGTTAGAAGCTTGATAAAGTAATTAGAAAGTAACTATCTTGACAGAACATAAAATCCTTGTCATTTAAAGCCAAGTTTTTGTAATTATTGCTAACGGCAGTTAAATATTTTAAGAAAGCTTTAGATATAAAACCATTAACCATAGCCAATTTAATTTCATACATATCCATCATTTTATAAGCCTCTTTGTAACACATTTTAACCTTTTATGTTTCTATCCATTTATCTAACACATTTGTAGGAGAGGGAGTCTGAACTGGGTCTTTGTCCCCCATTTTCCTTCCCTGTTGGGGCTCCTTGATTGCTCCTGGTAGGAGATGCCTTGCCTGCTTACGCTGTGAGGTTAGACATGTTGTTAATTGCATATCCCTGATACAGTTCGGGATTTTTTCATTTAAGGCCACAAAGAGCCTCTAGACATATAGAACACCTTTGATTATTTTTTGCAATTAATCCCCCTAAAAAGAAAGCCTTTATTCTGGGATCAATTGAAGAGTTGTACCCATTGAGATTAAAAGAAGTCTCTTTCCAGAAAGAAGATAGGACATTTAAGAAGAATTAAGAAAACCTGGGAAAGAAATTAAGTTTCTAAAAGCACATGTTAAAGGTTCAGTGAATCCTTTGGTTCTGGGTTTTCGTTGACACGGGTTACTATGCAAGTTTATTTCTGAAGGGGCCGGAGTCATCAGTCAAGGCAGGAAATGAAGCCACAATATTTAAAATAAAGGTAATATTTTACTTTCCATGTCAAGAGTTACCTGAGGCTCTTTGATGGTTCTCTTCCTTCTGCCTGAGATCCCTCTGAGGATGTAGATTCTTATGTGCCTGGGGAGACAGATTATTTCCCAAGGCTAATGCTATCAAATGGGCTTGTTCTTGTGCCAGTGCTGGTTTTCCCTGAGTCACTTGAACTGCCTTTATTTTATTTTATTATTTTATTTTCAGTTGTTGAAAACCCCAAAGGCCAAATTTAAAAGCTGATCTTTGTTCTGTGTTCTGTGGGGTGTTCTGTGGTAAGTGTCTACTTTTGGAGTTTTCTCCTTATGTCTGGAGCAGACTGACTGACAAAATGGGTACCTAGCAAAATCTGACCCTCATAGGAGCTAGAGTCAATATTAGTATATTTTCTCAGGGTCTTAGTGAGATGACCTAAAAGTTAAGATGGATTTTCATCTCTGCTTTGGATTATTTCTCTGATTTTTTCACACTTTACAGGTTTGTTTATCAATCTATGCAGTCCTTCAATTAAACAATCATATGGTGATCCATGGGCTGGGATTTAGCTCAGTTGGTAAAGCACTGCGCTACAGTCTCTGAGGTCCCGAGTTCAATTCCCAGCACCGCAAAAATGGGAGAAGGACCTGGCAATCCACTCCCAAGGCAATCCCGAAACACTCAGCCATTGAAAACCCTATGAGGGTTGCTATGAGTCGGATACCGACTCGAGGGCACCTAACAACAACAACAACATGGTGATCCATTGTTGTTAGGTGCCGTAGAGTCGGTATCCAACTCATAGCAACCCTCAGAGGGTTTTCAATGGCTGTTTCGGGATTGCCTTGGGAGTGGATTGCCAGGTCCTTCTCCCATTTTTGCGGTGCTGGGAATTGAACTCAGGACCTCAGAGACTGCAGCGCAGCACTCTACCTACTGAGCTAAATCCCAGCCCCATGTAGTGAGGCCATTTGATGTTGCCAGTTTGGCTCTTGATTTAGAAAAGCTCTGGTTCCAATGTGTTGTCTGTTCTTTTGCATGACTTTTGCCTCCATTAGCCTGAATAACTTCCTAAATTCTCCCCTTTACTTTAGGAGTACAACAGGTGGGCAACATTACATATAAATCTGTCCAAGTTAAAGTCAAAGGAAATCCTCAAGGATTGAAATTCATTGTTAAATTTATCTGGATCTGAAAAATGTCCCAACTTTTGTTTGCTTTGAGCTATGTCTGACATTGAGAAAGGGACATGTATTTTTAAAATTTCTTCCCCATTTTCTACTTCCAAAAAGGGAAACTTATGTGCTGGTTTAAGATCATTGGGCTAAGAAATCCCATTCCTGGTTACTCCTGCTGGGCTAAGCTTGTCTGCTAAAAGAGATTTTAAAGGAGCCTTGGACTCTAGGGTACAGGCATTGCCTTGGGGTTCAGGTTGCTCAATGAGGTTCCTTGGTGGTCCACTAAGGGCACTTAATTATGTATCTTCCTCATTATCACACCCAGAGATACATGAGCATGGCAAAATTTAAAGTTCTGGGTTCTGATACCATGACATGAATACCTGAATGTAAAGGACCGCACACCATTCACCTTCCTTTTTGCAAAACTAATCTAATTATAGCATTGTAATATAGTTTAAAGTTCCATTTTTAGTTCAATTCTCTCCTTTTATTTTTAATTCAGAGACACTTTTTTGTGCCTCTTTCAATAATTTTCAACAAGGGCAAAGTTATGTACATTTTTTAAATGAGCGATAAGCTCATTTTCTGCTTTTACATAAATATATTAAAACATGAACTTAGAAAACCCTTTCAATTACTTTTTAAGACAAATTTTATCTTTCATATGCTTGCAGAACTAATCTAATTGTAGTATCATATTAGATTTTAAAGTTCTATTTTAAAGTCATTTTTCTCCTTTTTCTCATCTGTACATGGGCCAGATTTCTTAAAATGACCCTAGTTATTTAAAATAGAGCCTAAGGATGAATCTTTAGAAATAGATGTTTGGTCACTCATAGTCACATGTCCTTTTGTCCGTTTGTATATCTAAAAGAAAGGAAGAAGAAAAGAGATTAAACCAAAAAGAAGATTCCTGTCACCTGATACTCCACTGAGCTCCCGATTTTGCCAGATAGTTCACTGAGTTCCTGACTTTAGCCAGAGACCAGGCAAATTGTGCATCCTTGTTGCCTCCATTTGACTCTGTCCTTCTAGGTACTCCTAGAGTTGAGCACATGTTTCCTTGTACCCTCCTATAAATAATCCCTGAATTCTAGTATGGACCAGCAAATTCAGATATACAAGGTTGTTGACCTTTGGGCCTTCTCCATGGGATGTAGACTCATGGAGTCAGAAACTACCTCCTTTCATTTTGAATTTTATAGTTTAAGATGGTGTCCTAGAGGGAAAGCAATCTTCCCAGGATTACTGTGTCCTAAAAAGGTACAACTCCTCTTACACCTATCTGTGACCTGAAAGATGGCCAGCCTTTCAGGCTTATTCACCCCAAGAGCCGGTGAGTTGTGAATTAGGAGAAAGGGGCCACTCCCCTGAAAGACTGCCAGGGGAGGGAGATTGTCCAGAGGCAGGTAAGGGAAGTTGCTTATCTTAGAATCCCAAGATCTGCATGGGTTCTAGTTCGTTTAAGGTAGAAAGCTTAAGGGTTCTGACCCTAGTGGAAAAGGAAGAAATTTAATGATTAAAAATAAATTTTATTTTTCATAGGCCTTCTTGGAATATACTCTTAACTATCTGCAATATGACTTAACCTCCTGATTCAGCTAAAAGCATTTTTCTTTTCCTTTAGTTCTTAACCACCCCTTCCCAATTCTATACTTATAACTTTTATATCCTTGTCTCTTACATGACAATTCCTTTTGCCTGGTTTATTTCTTTACAGAAATGCTGACTTTAGAAAGACTTTTTCTATTCTTAACAAAATAAAATAACTCTTCATATTTAATGAGATTCCAGGAAGCCCTATTTGAAACATAGAAAACACAGACATTGTATCTTAAACATATGGTCACTGTATATAAAAACACTGATAAAACATGTTAACAGTATTAATTTATTTGTCAGAAATTTAAACCTTATGGATTGAGAGAAATTTTCGACCAATTTAGCAGTTTTTTTTGAGCACTCACTTACTTATAAGCCAATCTGAGTAAAATTCTGTTAAACCTTAGTTATTATGACAAAGTAACATAGTAAAACAAACATCGATTTAAAAGGAGTGTTGAGGACAAAATGAAGCAAATTAAGATTGTTTAATTGGCCAAATTTAAAATCTTTTCTTTGCTTTACATCTGACATCTCATTGGGGTTTGAATTTCAAAGTTGCTTTGTGACATTTTCCTTAACCCCAAGTCATTTGGATAATTAACCCTTTGCCAGGGCTGGCTTGAGGTTGGTCAATAACCACAGTAGCAGGCAGAATGAGAATGACAGGCAACTAATTCAACATAAACTAATGAAAAACTAAAAGAACATATAATAGTTACATTAAAAGGTGCACTTTTAGATGTTTAGGCCAAACTGAAATCATGCAAACAGTATACAGACATAAGTACATGTAGACAATAAATTCATATATAAAATAGGGAAAACCCCACAAAATCTTGTATTATTATTTTCTCCACAGTATTAAGCCATCTCAAATCCTAAACCAGTGTTTCAAAAATGTGGCTCGTTTTACATTTAAAATTAAAAGGGAAAGAGCTAAACTGAAAACGGTATGATGGGCTCCTAAGTAGCCACCTTGTTGTTAAGGACCCTCGAGTCCATCCTACATACAACAGGTGAAACACTATTGTCAGTGCTTCTCTGCTGTTCAAAGGGTTTCCAGTGGCTGATTGTTTTTTGAGATTGGGTTGCCAGGTCTGTCTCCCAAGCCTACAGTATCTGGTGTTCCCAGTCTCCCATTCAAGTACTATCCAGGACTGACCCTGCTTAGCTTCTGAGATCTGATGGGATCGGAAGCCACATTGCTAAGGCTGCCGGCAAGTATCCATCTAGTGGGGAAAAAACGGTCCAAAAAGTGAGAGCCTGTTTCAGAGACTTAAGCTGATTATCTTTCCCTAATTCAAAAGCTAATCGTATGAAAGTAAGATGTCCCTACTAATAAAAAGGTTTTTTTCTTGCAATTTTTATTTTTAATCTGATATTTTCCCACTTTCTAATTTTTAAGTAATGTTCCTTAGAAAAAAGATCTAAATGATAAAGAATGCCACTTAGAGGCCAATTTCTCCAACATATAGTTTATACTGCTACTAGGCTAAATTTACATAAAAAGATTCAGTGTATTCCTATTTTCATCAGGATGCATCCCAAAGGGGATTCTTTTTTCTTTTTTTGCAGTACTGGGGGTTGAACCCAGGTCCTCTGCCTGCATGCTCTGCAAGTGCTGGACCACTGAGCTGCACCCCTAGCCCATTTTTTTTTTACTTTTTGAGATAGGGTCTCACTAAGTTACGCAGACTGCCTCTGGTCTCGAACTTGCGATCATCCTGTGTGCACCACCACGCCTGGCCCAAAGGTGATTCTTAAGAATTGAGTTTCAGATTTTTGTGAAAGAGAGGCCAATAGGTCCTAGGAGACAAGCATCCCTGTCTCTCCCAGGTAATCTAAGGGAAGCATTCCTTTGGTGATCACGGATAGAGACCTCAGTTTTTATGGACACCTGAGTGTCCCCCATTGGTCTGACAACTTGGTACAGCTGGCTTGCCCAAGCTCTCACATTTATGCTAATTGTCCTTCCTTTCTTGAGTAATTTGGCAGCCTATCTAAGAAGGACTATAAGAACCTGAACATGAGCAGGGCAGAGAAGCTAGGGGGTTTACTGATTGAGTTTTACATGTTACATCAAACAGAATTTGGAAGCTAATCCCTCTGGTCTTCATAAGACCCTCCCCACAAACAAACAAACAAAACAAAAAGCCAGAAAGAATACCTGATGGAATACCTAAAGAGATCTAGGATATTGCAAAGGCAGGGAGGGGCAGGGCTGCTATCAAAGCTGTTACTCTTTAGGCAGATAAGAGGGAATTTGTCCACTAGCAGAAACCGCTTAAAAGAAGGGGGTGTGGCCTATCCACACAGCTATTGTTTGGTGCCATCAACTCATAGTTGACCCTCATGGGGTTTTCAATGGCTGATTGTTTCAGAATTGCCTTAGGAAGTGGATTGCTACATCTTTCTCCAATTTTAGCAGTGCTGGGCCTGAAACTTGGGACCTTAGAGATTGCAGAACAGCACTCTATTAACTGAGCTAAATCCCAGCCCAGTCCAGTTGGCAGGAGAGTTTAAATCCCTAAATTAACCCTGGAACCTGCTGCCAGAGGGAGGGAGAAGAGATAAAGTTAACTGTTCATTCCCACTTATACCTGGCCTCATGAAGGCTTTATAAGGAATAGGAAGATAAGGAACATCACCTCCCCCTAAAGCAGAGTGAGAGTTATGGCTGAGGTTTGTCAGAAGAATGAAAAATGAAAGGTCAAAGTAGGAGTGAAAGAGCCCCCTAGAAAGGTATTCACGGAAGAAAAAGTTTCGTCAGTCTCCTGCCTGTCAGGGCCATGGCACACAGGCAGGGGGGAGACAAAGTTTTGGAAGCTAATTATAACCAAAACAACCCAAATAACCTGTTGGTAACAGGAAAGCCTAAACCCCAAAAGTCTGAGTCTTAAATATGAAATACAAACAGAAATACAGAAAAGAAAGGGCTCAGGGAATTTGGGTGAGGTGAGCAGGACAAGATAAGGAACTCTGTCTCCCCAAAAGCTGAACATTAAAGTTAAGGAGGCACAAGGCAGGATTTAAGGAAACAGCCTCTTCTATAGTATCTAGGGGATTTTGGCCAGAGGGGAGAGGAAAGCTTAGATCAAAGTGGCATGGGAATAGAGGGGGCTTTGAGGCTGGAAAATTGAGGCTTTTGGATTATGCCAGAATGTGGCTCTTGCCACCAGCCCATAATTGCCAGATTTCCAGGTTTAGCTTCCCAACAAAAGTAGTTGTTATAAAGCTGGAAAGAGTAAAGATATTAGTCAGGAAATAAAGCAAAGAAGAAGACATCCTTCATCAGTTAAGAGGACTCACCGCCTTTGTTTCAACTCTTGGGTACTGGATATGCCCCCAGAAACAGCAAAAACCAAACCAAAACAACAACAACAAAACAAAACAAAACACCCAAGGAGGGGACTGCTAGAGCACATATTCCCTCCAGTTTTATTTAACCTAGGGTATCTCCTGTGTGATGTCAGTCCTGGATACCCAGCTCTGGGTGCCTACTGTAATGTGCCTCACATTCCACCTAGAAAAGCCCCTGTCATTAACTGGAGAGGTGCCCATAATTTCAAGAGAAGAAGTTCCCTTGTTTAGGCTTTTCTATTGGAGGAACTTCCCTTTAGTAAAATGAGTTTATAGGTTTAAGAAAAGAGTGATAGGGAGTTGCCTGGGCATGCCTCAAGGAAGCACAGGATTACAGAGGGGAAAGCAAGGTCAAACTCAAAGGTTATATCCATTTTGACCCTAAGCAAGGCCTAGTGCTATTTTAACATTTTCATTATTTAAAATGTTGCTCAAAAATAACATCTCTCTGCAGAGAGTCCTCATCACAGTCTTCTTGGTAGTTGTGTCAAAGCTCTTGAATCTCTGCTGGTGAGATTCGAATCAGATTCTGGGGTGAAAGCTCTTGCCCTTTCTGTGTCCCCTAAATTTCCCTGTCTTCCTGTTCTGCCTCAAGTGGACTCCATGTAGGAATCACACATGGTTCCCAGGTGTCTGATTTGAGTTACTTACTAAGTCGGCAGTGAGTTTCCAGCGACTGGCAGTTCTTTTGATCTTTAAACATGCTTGGAAACATACTTGGCAGACAACATTTTCCCCATCTTATTGATTTAGTGATTAATATTCAAGGAAAGTTAGTAATTTGCTAGAGTCCCCATATCTCCTTACATAATGAGAGCTTCTGGATTCTTAAATATTCTGCTTCAAGTGGTGATGCTCAAATTCTTGCTATCCAGTTTTCTTTTATTGCATTTGGAAATAAATGAACCACTATTGATGAAATCTTGTGACTGGAAGTATAAGAGCAGGCCTAAGGTCACTTTAAAATCACTGGTTCCATGAAAACCAGCCCTCAACAAAAGCTGATAAGTGCAGCTGTGTCACAGGATGGCTGTGTCTGCCAAAGGGCTGGATTAAGAAAAAGGTGGTGTCACAAGATAACCTTGTAAAAGGCCAAATTCGGGAATTCCTGTAATGGGCTGAGCTCTGGAAAATGGAAACTTATTTTGTACCCCCCCCCCCATTTACAGTAAAAAAATTTCTGCTTCTGTCTCCACCTCTACCTTATAAAGCCCCTAACCAATGTGACTCGGATGCTGCTTTCTGAACGTCCACTCCCGGGAATGAAAGTAGCCGGCCGGTCTAAATAAACTTTTCTGCTCCCGATCCCTTTGTTTGTGTCTTGGAGTATTTTTCTGGGGTTGAGCTGCTGGGTACAACAGAAGAAAGAGAGAATGAAACTGTGTTCGGATATTGTTAGCAAAGAATCACAGGAAGCACGGGTAGGGAGGTCCAGAGCACGGGTCTGGGAATTTGGCAACATAACCCTAGTTCTTATACCCAGCCTATAAATGAATTTATACCCAACATAGAGGTTACTGTAGACAATATAGTTACGGGCTAGGAGTTAGCTCAGTTGGTAGAGTGCTGCGCTGCAGTCTCTGAGGTCCCGAGTTCAATTCCCAGCACCGCAAACATGGGAGAAAAACATGGCAATCCACTCCCAAGGCAATCCCAAAACAGTCTGCCATTGAAAACCCTATGAGGGTCACTATGAGTCAGACACGGCTCAATGGCATCTAACAACAACAACAACAGACAATATAGTTAAGGCTTATTAAAAGAGAGTACACGATTTAGAAATAATTACAGAGAAAACTGAGGCACTTGGAGAAATTTAGGTAAACCTGGAAAAGGACTTAAAATAAACTGGGATCCCTGGGTAAATCTGCATAACGATATTTCTATTTCCCAGGAAAAGGTGAAGTCAAAGAGAATAGAGTTAAGCAGGCTTCTAGATGGAAAAATACCTTAGAGAGACAAAGAAGTGGTCAGGCTGGAGAGAAGCAAGAGGCAGCATGTGGTTATTAGAGAAAGAAGAGAAGAACAAAGGGCAAGCAGGGGAGAGGAAAGAAGAAAAGAAGAAAGCAAAAGTGAGATCAGGGGCAGGTTTCTCCTAGTTTTATTCAAACTAGAGCAGGCCCAGTGTGACATCAGTCCTGCACACCCAGCTCTGGGCACATGGTGTGACCTGAGCCTGGGGTCTTTGTCTTGTAAATGGGTCAGTGGCTCGGATTAGAGTGTGGGGCCTGTTTGAATTGTCCTTCCACTGTCCTCAGAGCCGCACATGGCTTCATCCATCCTGTGTGAATGGCAGAAGTCAATTTTAATCCCCCTTTCCTCCATATTGCCTGCTAATGTCTACACTAACCTGCCTATCAATATAACCCTCAAACTGGAAATATTTATATAGTCAGCAATTTAGTGCTTCTTTAAATCATGGAAATGTTCCTAGGCCTAGGTAACCTTTTGTTCTTCCCCTTGCCATAGGATCCTGAAATGTATCTTTTAGAAGAGTGATTTTCAACCTTAATGTGCATATGAATCACTTGAGGATCTTGTTAAAATGCCACTTCTGCTTCAGTAGGTCAGGGGGTGGGGCCCCAAGTTTCTACATTTTTAACAGGCTCCTAGGGGACGCCCCCCTACAAACACCCTGTGTTTGACTTTTAAGAAAGCGGGTTTCTTAAAACTGGTTTTAGATGAACCCAGAACTACTATTACTTCCTCTTCTGTTTGTTTTGATTAGTAAGGGTCTCACTATGTAGCTTAAGCTGGCCTTGAATTCATCATCTTCCTGCCTCCCCCTCCCCAGCAACCACAAGATGCTCAACTCAAACTTGTTAAAGTGAATGTGGGGACTGAGAGGGACCAGAGGCAAAGGACCTAAAGCCATCTTAAAAAAACAAAAAACAAAAACCAAAAAGTAATTAAGGTCTGAATAAACAGAATGAGATCTTGCAACAATGATGAGGCAGCGAAAAGCTTTTCACCTCGCCCAAGCCTTAGTCCCTTTTTTCTGCAGGTTGTCAGGTAATCTTTACCTAGCAGCAGACTGTAAAGTAGTTTTTCCTGTTACCCTTTCCCTTTCCCCTCACAAGAATGATGCATTTTCAGATATACTTTATTTTTATTTATTTATTCTTTTCATTGATGTTGTTACTGGTTCTTTGAAATTTTTTATTCCATACTGAGTGGTTTGAATTTAGGGCCTCACACATACTTTGCAAATGCTCTACCACTGAGGTACACCCCCAGTTCCTTTTAAATTATTTGTCTCAACCCATGGTCTCACTAAGTTACTTAGTCTGCCTCTGGCCTCTAACTTGGGATCCTCCTGGCTCTGCCTCCTAAATCTCTGGGATTATAGACATGTGCCACCATACCTGGCTGGCTTTTGTTTTTAAAAGATGTTATTGTTGTTAAGGTGCCTTAAAGTTGGTGTCCGACTCATAGTGACCCTACGTACAACAGGCAAAACACTATTGTCAGTGCTTCTCTGATGTTCATAGGGTTTTCAATGGTGGATTGATTTTTGGGAGTGGGTTGCTGGGTCTGTCTCCCAAGTCTACAGTACCTGGTGTTCCCAGGCAGTCTCCATCCAAGTACTAACCAGGCCTGACCCTGCTTAGCTTCCAAGATCTGACTGGATCGGATGCCACCAGGCTACGGCTGCAGGCTTTTAAAAGATAGGGGTTTCAATAGGTTGCCTAAGCTGGCTGGGAACTCCTGGACTCAGATGACTCTCCTTCCTCAGCCTCCTGAGTAGCTGAGACTAGAGGCTTGTGCCACTGTACCCAGCTTCAGATGCACTTTCAAATGTCAAGACCCAAAGGAGTAAAAGTTTACAATGAGATGACAGGCAGTGCTTGGTATTTGTGGTGAGGGGTCCCTGCCCAGTGCTCCTCAGCCTCAGTTATGCATTAGTCCTGAAGAGACTCAGCTTGTTCATGCGCCTTATCTTGCAAGGAATACTGTGCTTTCTCCTGCCTATTTCCTCGTGCTTCCTTAAAGTCAGTCTTTGGGGTATGCCAAATACTAAAAAGGAACGCATTTATCTTCAAAGTCTATCTGTTGGCAGCTTTGCCTATGCTGTCCTCTGTCAGAGGTGATGCTGGGTGCAGGGAACATTGCAGAACTCTCAGAGAGTTATGGGATAAACATGTTGAGATGGATTGGATTAGACAACATTGTTCCAATTAATCATGCTGAATTTAGAGCCAGGAGACATTAAGTTCTGCTCTTGATTTTGACATTTACATTCTTGGTGACCTTGGGCAAGCCATTTCTTGTCTTTGATTGCAGCTTTTTCACATGTAAAATGAAACAGCAGGACAGAAGGATCTCTTAAGTTTCCCTCTGGTTCTAAGAGATTTGATGCTGAAGTCTCAGGGGAAAAAAATTTAAGCTTCGGATTTTCACATGGGTAGTCATCAAAACCACTTTGGAGAGCTTTTGGGAATATACATCTAGAGCCAGGTGTGTTTGCTTGCCTAATGTGTGCAAGGCCCTGGATTCCATCTCTAGTATAGAAAGAAAAAAAATCTCTTCCTCTGCCTTTTAAACTTTATTCTTTTAGTTCCAGGGGTTGAACCCAAAGCCTTGCACATGCTAGACAAGTGCTCCACCATTGAGCTGCACCCTCAGCCCCTTTTTACTTATTTATATTTTTATTTTGAGTCAAAGTCTTGCTAAATTGCACAGGCTGCCTTTGGCCTTGAACCTGCAATCCTCCTGCCTTAGCCTCCCATGTCACTGGGATTACAGGCGTATGCCACCACTCCTGGCTTCCTCTGCTCTTACAATTTGAGATGCAGCCTTGGAAACTTGTCATATAATGCTCATTCTCCAAGTAAATTCTGTCCATTAGAGGTGTTTGGGAATCATTAATCCAGGCCACAAGGGGGAGCCTGGGAGACGCTGATTTTCATTTTAGTGATTTAAAAAAATTTTTAATATTAAAACAGACATAAAATTGACTTGCCACTTCCATATCTAATTTTGCATCATATCATTTGAAAGAAATTTGTGATTGAAAGCATCTCTTACTCTTTGGTATTTTCAGTTTAGGTGTTTTTCTACATGAGCTAAAGCTATATTAATTAATATATGTTATTGTTGTTGTTATTTTTAGGTGTTGTTGAGTTGGGTGTGACTCATAACAACCCTTATATCAATGGCTGATTGTTTTAGGATTGTTTTTTGAGAGTGCACTGCCACATCCTTCTCCCAAATGTATATATGTGATCTTCAGTAAATTACAGACATATAAATTTATATAAAATTATTGTAATCTTTCGAATTCAAACTAAGGTTGAAGGTTTGGAGAGTGGCAGGCTATCTCCTGATGTGAATGAAAATCAAATAATCCAACTTCTCTAAAATAATCTGTTGACTCCTGGCTCCATATTTCTATTGCTTCTATTGCTTTTTTTTTTTTTTTTTTTTTTTTTTTTTTTTTTTTTTTTTTTTTTTTTTTTTTTTTTTTTTTTTTTTTTTTTTTTTTTTTCTTTTTCTTTTTAAGCCTCTAGAAAGAGTTGTTGTTGTTGTTAGGTGCTGTTGAGTTGCATCCAACTCACAGCAACCCTCATGGGGTTTTCAATGATTGACTGTTTCGGGATTGCCTTGGGAGTAGATTACCAAATTCTTCTTTTTTTTGCGGTGCAGGTAATTGAACTTGGGACCTCAGAGACTGCAGAGCGGTGCTCTACCAACTGAACTAAATCCCAGCCCCCTAGAAAGAGATTAAGCTCATTTTTAAAAATGGTCTCCATCATCCTTGCCGCTAAAAATATCTGTAAAATATAGTTAATAAGAGAACTAACCTCACAGTATTGTTGTGAGGATTAAATGAGTTATATCTAAAGCATTTGGAATAGTGCATAGAATATAATTGTTGTTGTTGTTGTTGTTAGGTGCCCTCGAGTCTGTATCTGACTCATAGCGACCCTCTGTACAATGGGAAACACTATTGTCAGTGCTTCTCTGCTGTGCATAGGGTTTTCAATGGCAGATTGATTTTTGGGAGGGGGTTGCCAGGTCCTTCTACCAAGCCTACAGCTTCTGGTGTTCCCAGGCGGTCTCCCATCCAGGTACTAACCAGGCCCAATCCTGCTTAGCTTCCGAGATCTGATGTCACAGAGCTATGGCTGCAGGCAGAATATAATTAGCATTATGTATGTACATGTTGTTATTGTTAGGTTCTGTAGAGTCAGGTCTGACCCACAGTGACCCTCCTAGCATTTCTAATGGATGATTGTTTCAGGATTGTTCAGGGATATATACATATATATATATACATATATAGGTATATATATGTGTGTATATATATGTGTATATATGTGTATATGTGTGTATATATATGTGTATATATGTGTATATATGTGTGTGTATATATATGTGTGTGTGTGTGTGTGCGTGTGTGTGTGTATGTTGTTGTTAGGTGCCATCCAGTCAGTATCCGACTCATAGCGACCCTCATAGGGTTTTCAATGGCTGACTGTTTCGGGATTTCCTTGGGAGTGGATTGCCAGGTCCTTCTCCCATTTTTGCAGTGCTGAGAATTGAACTCAGGACCTCAGAGACTGCAGCGCAGCGCTCTACCAACCGAACTAAATCCCAGCCCGTGTGTATATATATATATGTATATATGTATGTGAATATATATATGTGCATATATGCACATACACATATATATATTCACATACTTATTTTACTGTTATTATTATTTGATTTGACAGGGCTTCTGCCACTCAGTTACCCAGTCCCCAAACCTTACTCTTTTCTCCCCTGTCCCTCTGATGCCACATCCAATCAGCATTACTTATTTCTATCTTGAGCATACTTTCTCCTCCTCATCCCCACAGACACTCGTTTCATTTGACCTCTCTTTATTTTACTTCTAGTCCTCTAATATACATTCTTGAAGGTCTCCCTTCCTTAATGAGAGTGGTTGCATTTTCCCCCCTTTTGTTCAGTTCTGGGGATTGAACCCAGCTACATGCTAGACAAGTGCTCTACTACTGAGCTACACCTCCAGCCTCATAATTCTAAAATGTTGTTGTTGTTGTTAGGTGCCATCTAGTCAGTATTCAACTCATAGCGACCCATAGAGACCCATAGTGACTATTGTCAGTGCTTCTCTGATGTTCATAGAGTTTTCAATGGCAGATTGATTTTTGGGAGTGGGTTGCCAGTCTGTCTCCCAAGCCTACAGTGTCTGGTGTTCCCAGGCAGTCTCCCATCCAGGGACTAACCTAACAACCCTGCTTAATTTCCAAAATCTGACAGGATTGGAAGCCACAGGGCTATGGCTACAGGCAGTTCTAAAATATAAATCCGATAATATTCTCACACAGATGAAATCACTCCAAGTGTGTGCAATTTGCTCTCAAAAGGTTTGGAATATATCTATATCTATATATCTAGATCTAGATCTAGATCTAGATCTAGATCTAAATCTAGATCTAGATATATAGATAGATATAGACATAGATATAGATATGTAGATATATAGATATATAGAGACTGGGCTGGGATTTAGTTCAGTTGGTAGAGCGCTGCTCTGCAGTCCCTGAGGTCCCAAGTTCAATTCTCAGCACCGCAAAAGGGGGAGAAGGATATGGCAATCCACTTCTGAGGCAATCCCAAAATAATCAGCCATTGAAAACCTTATGAGGGTCACTGTGAGTAGGATACAACTCCATGGCACCTAAAAACAACATATATAGACTGGGATTTAGCTCATTTGGTAGAGTGCTGCTCTGCACTCTCTGAGGACCCAGGTTCAATCCCTAGCACTGCAAAAACAGGAGAAGAACGTGACAATCCAGTCCTGAAGCAATCCTGAAACAGGATTGAAAACCCTATAAGGGTCACTATGAGTTGGACCCAACTCCATGTCACCTAACAATAACAACAACAAATATATGTGGAGGGGGAAAGAAAGAGAAAGAAAAAAATGATAAATGGGGCAAAACATTAACAATATACTAATTACCAATGGTAAGCAAGTATTCTATCTTTGGCCTTTTGTTTTGTTTTGTTTTTGTTTTGAGATAAGGTCTAGCTGTGTAGCCCTGGCTGGTCTCAAACTTGCAATCCTCCTGCCTCAGCCTCCCAAGTGCTGGGATTATAGGCATGTATCACCATATCTGGCTTCTGTAATTTTATTCATTGTTGCAGCTTTTCTGTAAGCTTAAAATGATTTTCAAAAGGAAGTCAAGCAAAACAAAAAGCTTTACTGGCTTCCCTTGGAGGAACGTCCAAAGCCCTTACTTACTTCTCCAGACCCATCTTCTACAGTCTCCCCATCCTTGATGTCTAAGCTTTAGTCATAATGCATGATTTCAGTTTATTACATTTGTACATGCTGTTCTATAAGTTAGAATGCTATGGTCTCTCCCTACTTGTCTACCTGGAAAACTCCTCTGTATACTTATACCCAGAGTATAATCTCTCTTTTGAAATGTCTATGTTATTTGATTGAATATAACTGCCCATCTCCCATGGGGTTCACTGTGTTCCTCTTTTTAACTTGTCCCTTTTTCTCCCATAGTGTCATTATTCTGTTTCCTCTTCTAAACTCAGAATTCTTCAGAACGGAATCCCCCTCGTTTTATTCATAATTGCTTCCCCAGAGCCTGGAATCCTGAGTTCTGCTTTCTCCCGTTTATAGATCCATTTTTATTTGCTGGCCCTTGTGGTTCCTCACCTTTTGCCATTCGAGGCATCCACAGGACACTCATTTGGCTGCTGCTTCCTGTTGTTCCTGGCGGAGGCTTGGCTCCTAACTACTCTCCCTGTTATTTTTATTTTCTCATAACTCTCTCTCCCTGCGGAGGATGTGAGCCTTTACTGATGAGGTGTTGAAATTTAGTGGTCATCGCTGTTGCTTGCAGAGATCAGCCTCCTTCCCACATCCTCAGTGACGCCCTCCCTTCACCTGGGTTCTGTGTGACAGAGGCAGTTTCTTTACCTCTCAGAAGTCTCAGGTTCCTCATTTATGGAAAGGGTATACTTTAGTCCAAAGACTAAAGAGAGTTATTTTCTGTTTTATTTGTTTAGATCTCCTGCTTAAATAGCTCATCTGGCCTATCATTTATGATAATTTGTCACAGTTCATCAAATACTAATAGAAACTTCCAAGTTACTTCTGAGGAATTATGTATGTGGACCAGTGTACCACGCCTTGGTGAACATGTGTCCCATGGAGTCTTGTATTTTCACTCTGCAGAGACATTAGGGTAAGGTAAGCTTAGCAGTTTTATAGTAATAAATAACTCTTCTAAAAGCTCCAAGTTTTCATTGCTTTAAAAAAAAAACTAATATTCAAGATTATACATTTTGTGGCTAAAAAAATAAAGGGATCCCTTGGACAAGGAAAAGCTTAATATCAGTAGTAAAACACATTCACTCTGAAATATCACTTGCGAGCACCGAGTATCTTCTACACTGATGAAATAGACCACATGCTTAAAATCTGCCCATTGGGGATATAAGAAGCTTGACTTTGGAGTGAATGCTTCCTGGCAGCAAAGCCCCTTTCTTTCTAGTTCAACACTTACGTCCTGGGTCTCTGACAACTCTTGACCCATGGTTGGAACTCAAGAAATATTTGCTGAATGAATAAGTGAATGAGGTCAATATGCCTGTTTGAAGGAATGACATAGTACCAAGAGCCTAAATGTATTGAAGCAAGTGGAAAACAGAAAGCTGGACAGGTTCTTGAGCCCCCAGGACACTATGATGCTTTATCTGCAATGAAGATTACTCCCCGCATCTAATGAAGGCTTTTCCATGGCATAGTTTCTAGATGCTTCCGGAATTGAAAGTTGTAAAGATAGTTTTCAGTCTGTTTTCCTGCTGTTGGATGTTGCAGTATTTTGAGACTGGGGTTTTTCTGGAGTCATTTAACTGTAATCAAGGGCAAGGTTACTGACAGCTGTCTCGTCTCTCATCTCCTCTTTATCAACACAGTACAGTTTCCTGGACTTGTCAGTGATGGGGAAATGATACAGCTGACAGTAGGAACCACAAGGAACCCAAAGTTATGCTGTATTCATCTTCTGGGTCATGTGCTCTAAGTTCATTCACATTTTAAATGATAGTCAGTTCTTTTCTTAAAGACCCACTTTATTTTCTCTTTGAATTCATGTTCATTTCCATGGCAGCCAAATCTAGATAATTCTGATCTATGGTGTGTCTCAGGTTTTCTGAATACTTCGTTTCTTTTTTTGCTCTTCAGGTCTGGGGAATTGAGAAATGACAATGTTGGGGCGCTGGGTGAGGGGGAGCAAGGGCTTAAGATACACTCTATAAATCATCAAAATGCAATCTACTAAACATCCTTAATATGAACGGGGAAGAAAAAAACTGCTTCAAATAAGATTGACTCCTTCAGACTGAAATTGGATTGGCAGCAATACAGATTCTGCTGTGGGTTGAAGTCATTTTCTACTTCGGCACTACTTGGTCTATGGGGAATGGCGGAGTTATGATTTAGCAGTAAGATTCTGGGAGCAAGCCAGCATCTACATCTGTTCTGAACTGTAAGTGGACTGGAAAAACACTTTGAAAAAAAGCCAGGGAGGGGAAGTGAAGGAGAACACAAAATCTCTACTTTTAAAAGGCCATGAAGGATGAATTGATCGATTACAAAGAGGGTGGATTGAGAGAAAAGTTTTTATTGAAATGTTGATAATTCCTTTTTCATTTTCTTCTGTTAAATTTCACTTTTGTTTCTGACTATGCAAGAATCATGCTTCATAATACAAGAAAACCATATTAGCAACCAGGTATGGTATTACTCTCTTGTAATCCCAGCACTCAGGAGGCTGAGATAGGAAGACTGAACTCAAAGCCAGCCTGGGTTACATAGCTAGACCCTGTCTCCAAGAACAAAACAAAACAAAACAAAAGCAACACTCCTCCCCCAAAGAAAAAGAAGAGAAAGAAAGGAAAAAAAAGAAAAGAAGAAGAAGAAGAAAAAGGAAATCATATGAGGAAGGACTAAAGCATGATTTACAGTACTTGGGATGAGTCTTAAGGATTGAAATTCAGTGCTCTGGTAACACTTAGTGGACATTCAGCACATTTTAGTGAACTGTATAATTGATCTCTTTTTTCCAAATATGTGACTATACCATCTTGTAGAAGCTATTTAATTTTTAAAATGTCTTCATGAAGAAGTTCTCTATTGGCTGAATATAATCAATACCATGAGTTGAAGCAAGAGTAGTGGCTGGCTTAGTGGAGAGCATTTAGAAACAGACTGTCTTGGATTTGAGTTCTAATCCCATTATTTCCTGGCTGTGCAACTTCAGGCAAGTTGCCCCTTGACCCTCAGCTTTTTCACTTGTTATGGGGATTGTAATACATATTTCATAGGGTTGATAAAAGGACTATGTCCCCAGGCACACAGAAAGCACAGGAAAAATGTTAGCCCCCCGTCTATTCTTTCTTAGTTCTATTTCTGTCTTCCTTTTTCTGATTTTTAAAAAGTTTTATTATATTGTTTTGATTGGCAAAAATAACTATATACATATTTATGGAATAAAACATGATGTTTTGATACATATATTCATAGTGTAATGATCAAATTAGGGTATTTACCATTTCTTTGTGGTAACAACATTCAAAATCCTTTCTGCTATCTATTTGAAACATATGATACACAATTGTCAACTATAGTCCCCCTGTTAGGCAGTAGAACACCAGACCTTCTTCCTACCTGACTGTAACCTTGCACCCACTGACAAACACCTGTGCATCCTCTTTCTGCCCCACCCTCTGCAGTCTTTGGTAACCACCATTCTACTCTCAACTTCTGTGAGATCAACTTCCTTTGAGTCCTCACACGAGTGAGACCACACAATGCTTGTCTTTCTGTGCTCCTTCTATCTTCTTGCTGCTATCCAGACACTGTTGCATATCCAGTTTTGGTTTCTAGAAAAGGTATTTCAGTCTCATTGGAATCAATTAAACAAATTTGGCTTGTCTAAACTTGAAATTATTTTTTTGGACTAGCAAAAGTGACTAGAAAAACAAGAGGAAACAAACAAGCTGAGAGGCATACAAGCACGGGGAAGAAATTCTGAAACTCCTTGGGTTAATCACAATGGATTTTTGAAGCTGAGACAAGAGTCAGTTGGGATATTTAGCCAAAATGCCAAATTTGTTTTTGGAAAGGCTTTCTGAAATGGAAGCAAATAAACAATTCAAAATAATAGAAATGGTAGAAACAGTTTCCAAATGATTACTCTCCCAATTTTTTTTTTTTTTTAGTTTCTCAGAAAGTTATATTTCTTAACTAATTGATAGGATACATATACAAAGAAAATAAATCAGCTCTTAAGGATCTGTATTAGTAATTTGGTATATCCTGTGACAGAGAAAGCAACCTAACAAACTTTTTGGGGGAGAGATTTATTGGGAGCTCACGGTTGGAGGGTTTCCATCCATAGAAACAGGACAGGCATATGGGGTGGCAGCAGGCAGGTGTCAGTTGACCTCACACCCTGGCAGATTAAGAGGCAGAGAGCAGAGAGAGTGACCGGAACTGTAGGTCTGGATAAACACCTGCAAAGGCCAGCCCCTATTGACTTGCTCCCACTAATCTAGACTCTGCCTCCTAAAATTCCGTAACCTCCCAGGACAGTACCACCAGCTGAGGACCCAACGTTCAAACACATGACCGTTGGGGGTATTTTAAATTTAAACCATGATAGAGTCCCTGAACTACAATGTCCTTATGGAACATGAGACAATTTAAATAGAATTGTTTCTAACGTCTCTTTTAAATCTAACAGTCCAAGATTTTGTGCTTTATTAAAATTAATATTAAAATTATTTTTATATTTCTTATATGAACAATGAATAATAGTGACTTACTGAGCTTACTTGAAGGACTTCAGGTCATTTGTTGTTGTTGTTGTTGTTGTTAGGTGCCCTCAAGTAGGGTCCAACTCATAGGGTTTTCAGTGGCTAATTGTTTCAGGATTGTTCCAGGAGTAGATTGCCACATCTTCACCCATTGTGTGCAGTGCTGGGGATTGAACCTGGGTCCTCAAGCAGTGCAGAGCAGTGCTCTACCAACTGAGCTAAGCCCAGCCCTCAGGTCATTTATTCCCTACAATAATTCTGGGAAGTAGGCACTATTATTATTCCTGTTTTAAAGATGAAGAAACTGAAGCTGAGAGGATTTACATAATTTTTCCAAGGTCAGCCAATTAAGAAATGATGGAGCTCAGATTTACTGGGGCTCTCTGAGTCGAGATTCCTGCTTTTAACCCAAACCTATACGGTCCCCCAAGTATACAGGACACATGTTGCTCCCCGACAGTGGGATAAGAAGCTTTATTGGTAACAGAGAATATTAAATCTTGGTGGAAAACATCCTCTTAAGTAAACGATAGCGTGGATGATTATGCATATTGGAACCAGGAAGTCTTTCAGTGCTTGAGACTGTGAGTCCTATGCATAGGTACAGTGGTTTATATAACTGGCTCCTCCTTGCCATGTATAATAGGCAGTGAGTAAATTTTTATTGCCTGAAACGTTTACTTTATAACTTCATTACAAATCACTATAAAGGATTTGAAGACTAGAAGCCACTCTATAGCTCATTTCCCCTATCTACTCCCCACTCCGCTCCTAACATTTCATAGAAGGAACTGAAATTATAAGGGGGTGGGAAAACAAGAAGTAATAAGCACCAGCACTCCTAGTACACTGCTCAAGTCTCTTTCCTTTTTGCTGTCCTGTGCAATTCCTTGCTTCCTGAAAAGCCATCATTTCCTGACCTTGTATTCACAGTGCTTATGGCCCACCTCCTCACTGGCCCCAGGCTTCAGGTTAAGCCCTCTCCATTTTTGCCCATTATCTGCTCTTGAAAGCAGCTGGGGCCACTGCAGGAGATGCCAGCTGGCATGGCCCATCACTTCTTTGAGAGAGGACTGATTTTGCCTGGCCTTGGAGAACTCGCTTGCCTTTTTCAGCTGTGTATGCACCAGTGTGGCTGTATGTACAAGAGCCAAGAGGGTGTTTCGCCATCTGCTTGTTCAGTGGGGAATTGGCCTTTCTGCTACTCTAACAGGGTTTTGGAAGGCTCAGTGGCTTGGGGCCAGCCCACTGAGGTGCTCCTCCTTGGATTGCGTGCTACTAAGGGAAAGGAAACTGCTCAGCTCCAGAGCCAAGGGTGTACTTGAGGCCTGACAAATGGTTTGCATACAACTGCAGCAGCAAATGTGATCTGAACATGCTGCAGGACTGTTTCACATTTTCTCCTAAATGTACGTTCTCATCACGTTTGGACAGTCCCTGAGAAAGGCTTGGCTTAAATGGAGAGAAAGAGTGAAAGAAAATGAGAGGGATTTTTTTTTCTTTTAATTACAAAAGTACTATATATTTATTGTACAAAATTTGTTGTTGTTGTTGTTGTTAGGTGCTGTTGAGTTGGTATCTGACTCATAGCGACCCTTATAGGGTTTTCAATGGCTGAGTGTTTCGGGATTGCCTTGGGAGTGGATTGCCAGGCCCTTCTCCCATTTTTGCGGTGCTGGGAATTGAACTCGGGACCTCAGGGACTGCAACGCAGCACTCTACCAACTGAGCTAAATCCCAGCCCATACAAAATTTAGAAAGTACAAAAAAATACAGAAAGGAGAACAAATAGCACTTATATTTCTATTCAGCGAGAATCATTGGAAAGTTTTTGTTATTTACTCTTTACAGTTTTTAAGATGTATATGTATGGGCCGGGGTGTAGCTCACTGATACAATGTGTGCATAGCATTCATGAGGCCCTGGGTTCGGTCCCCAAGCCCTCCCTCAAATTATGTATATTTATATTACTTCTCTTTGTGTGTGCATTCTTTTATTAAATACATCCTAGACATTTTCTTATACCACTAAATCTTCTTTAATATCTTCAACAGCTGCATAGTATTCCATTCTATGCTCATATGATATTATTGTTAATCAGTCTCCCATTGTTTTTTGTTCATTTGTTTATTTTTGTTTTTTTTTAAGACATAGTCTCTCTATGTAGCCCAGGCTGGCCTTGAATTTACTAGGTAGCCCAGGCTGGACTTGAACTTCCAATCCTCCTGCATCTACCTATGAGTGCTGGGATTATGGGTGTGTGCCACCATGCCTGGCAAATGCCAATCCCCTCTTGTTAAGCACCTCTGTGTTCTTCAGGTTTTTTGTTATTATAAATAAGGTGGCTATAAGCCTCTTCTTTTCTAATTCTAATTGTTTTCATAGGCAAATTCTTTTTTTTTTTCTTTTTATGTTTTTTTTTTTTTTTCTTTTTTTTTTTTGTGCTACTGGGGGTTGAACCCAGGGCCTCTCGCCTGCATGCTCAGCAAGTGCTGGACCAGTGAGCTGCACTCTCAGCCCATTTTTTCCTTTTTGAGACAGGGTCTCGCTAAATTATGCAGACTGCCTCTGGTCTCAAACTTGCGATCCTCCTGCCTCCGCCTCCGGAGCCGCTGGGATTATAGGCGTGCGCCACTGTGCCCGGCTATAGGTAAGTTCTTAAAAGCAAAATAGTTGAGTCAAAGGCCATGATTAGTTTCTGGTTTTAAAACTCTTGGTATTCACTGCCAAATCGTTTCCCAGCAAGTTTATACAGGTTTGCACCTTCCACCAATAGTGTATTAAAGGGCAGATGTCGCAGTGTCCTCACCAGCATGGGAGGGTTAGCTTTGAAAATCTTTGCCAATGTGAGAGGTGTAAAAAGAAGTTAAATGCAGGTGTCTAATTGTCACATATTTTTCCTTACTTTAAACCAAGCTTAGGTTGCAAAGGTTCAAGAACAGTTCCATTTGTACCCAGATAAAGACACTTTGTATGTTTTGCAAATTACAATGTTCTTTTCCTTGTTAATCACACTGAAAACTATGATATTGTTCTGATCTCAGTTTGCAGATAATACCCATCCTGGAGCTGATAACACACAAACATCTACACTCTATTACACACACACACACACACACACACAAACAAACGCGCGCACGCGTGCACATATTTTGGCAGAGGAGAAAAGTAATCATTCTGCTTTTTGCAGCGATGATAAAAATCATTTTCAAGAACAATATATTTCTGTGGGTTTCTTAGGTATCTACCAGGTGAGTCAGAATAAATTTTTCTGTGGAACAATATTTTGACAAGATGGAAATTTACTGTATTAGTGTGTTGCATAAAGTAGAGGTATTTTGGGAGTAGACTTTACCTTCTAGGAAACAAAAACTGGAATCAGTTTTGGTGGAAATACTTAGAAGATAGTAGAGAGGAAAGTGGCGTTTTGGTGTTAGTGTGATTTCAGTAATCAAGAGTGAGGACAGCAAGGCTGTTCTACTAGACTGAGGTGCTCATAAGAATGACTGGCTTGTCTATGCATGGCCTATGACAGTGCTGGAAAAGATGTTCTACTCAGAACTCAATATTTCTCTTCACGGTTTGTGCTCCTAGAACTAGAGATGGTAAAGGAGAAAAAAGTTCCTTATGTTTCATACCAAAGTCATGGAGATGATTAGTCTCAGTTTAAAGAAAAGCTTTGTGGTTGTATTTTAAGTCAACAAGGGCAATGTTATCTACATATGGTTTTCTCAGTATGTTTGTAAAAGCATCTGTTTCTTTTTTCATTGTGTATTAATTGTGCAAAGTAATGGGTTTCATTATGAAATTTTCATGCATACATATAACATACTTTGATCATATTTACCTCTATTACCCAAAAAGCACCTTTTATAAAAAATACATATGGTGTAACTCTAAAATCTTTACAATGTATTATTTAGAAGAAAGTATTATTAACAAATACCTGATTTAAAATTGACTTTTTATTCTCTTATGTGCAGAAAAGATTTTTTATAATAAAAATGGGCAAAAAAAGTCTTAAGAAAAAAATTTTTTGGTTGCAAACTGGCTGTGTAGCCTAGGTTAGCCTCAAACTGATGATCTTTCTGCCTCCGCCTCCTGAATGCTGGGAGTACAGCTGTGTGCCACCAGGCTTGGCTCTTGATGCTGGGTTTTGAACTTAGAGCCTCGCACGTGCTAAGTGCTCAGTCTACTACTGAGTGACATCCTCAGGCCTTAGATGTGTTCATTTCTGTTTCCAGATTCTGGATTTTGCTTATTAAGGAAGATCTCATTCTAATGATATCTAGCTCAAGTTGGTGTGCTGTAATGGACAAAGCAAGTAGAGGTTAATGGATTTTGATTTTGATTCTAGCTTTGTAACCAATCAGAGAAACTTGGACAATCCAATTGCTTTATGCTGTGGGTCCCAGCCTTCTGATCTTTAAAATATCACATTTAGATTTTTTGATCCCATCCAGGTCAGAAAGCTTCAAATTCTATCTGTGGTTTTGATAATGCAGTTTTTAGCCAGTGTTATGGGTTGACTCTACAATGTCCCCCCAAGGTTATCTTTGAATGTTAGGTGCCCAGGTGATGCTTCTGTTTTGGGAGGCTGTGAAACTTTAGGTGGGGCCTAGCTGGTGGCAGTAGGTCACTGGAGGTGGGCCTTTGAAGGCTTTATCTTGATCCCTGGTTCCAGTAAAGTCTCCTCTCCTGTCTGCCATGATGCAAAGAGATCCTCTGCCACAGGGTCTATGGCCAGTGGCTCTGCCGTGCCTCTTCAGTACTATGGACTGGAGACCCTCTAAAGCGTGAGCCAAAGTAAATCTTTCCCTCCATAAATTGTTTCTGTCAGATATTTTGCCACACTGATGAGAAAAGTAACTAAAACGGCCAGAGAACGTCAAATTTGGTTAATAATTTGGCAAATCTAACAAAAAGCAAACATCATTTTGAAAAGTATCCCTTTATAGAAGTTGTTTCTTTCCCTTATTTTTTTGACTGTATGATTGTCCTAGCGTTTCTTATGTGGGTGGATAGGAATAGAGCCTCTCTCTCTCTTTCCCTTTCTAAGGGCTATCTTTTGTGGAGAGAGGAAATGGAAAATATGCAACACAGGAAAAAGAAAGCTGAATCATTATTCCACAGAAGCAAGGGCAAGGAACCACCCAAGGGAAGGAAAGAATGAAAAGCAAGAGAATTGAGAAGGATGGCTGGAATGGGGAGTGTCTTAAGAATGAAAAAGAGAGTAGTTGGCATAGAGAAGAGGAGAGGTAGGTGTTCTCAAAGAAGGATGTTTATGGGGATTTGCTATGTTAAAAAATGAAATCCTTTTTTGCTGCTTCAGCAAGAGACTCAGAGTTAAGACCTACGTAACCTCCTCATTGCTCTTTGTGACAAGATTTTTGTTCTTACATATACAACAATGTAAAGGACCTGGCATGAGATGTCCTATTGTTTTCAGGTCAGCCTTAAAAGCTAGAGAAATCTACTTCAACCTCAGGCATCACTCCTAAAATAATGCTTATTGGAAAGCAGAAAATGAGGCCATTTATTGAGTATATTCCAGTTACTTCATCTATATTGTTTCTAATTTTTTGAACAATTCTGCAAGGTAGATCTCTTTTTTCCTATGTAAAATTCTGCCTCTGGAGAGCTGGACATTGTTCTTAGGAGAGTTTCGAAGAACTCTTAAATTATGAAATATGTACAATTTGGAAGTCTTTGCAATAACCTCAGCCATTGCTATTTGTTCTTTGCTAGACTGAAAATTTGTTGGGTTAATCTGAGGTTTGTTAACATTGTATAGTTAAAAAAATATTAACTGGAGTTAAATCTTTAAATATACTATGCATAAAAAGCTTGACTACATTCTTCCAAACCAAATATTTAATAAATATTTAAATGAGCAGAAATATAAATCCCCATAATTATAACAGCAAATTAAAACACTCCAGTAATTCTGATATTGCATGTGAGTAATAAAAGCCAAAGCAAAGCCTCTAAATGTATATGAAACATGGTTCCCCCATTTGGTTTGTACAAAGTGGCTCAGAAATTGGTATAACAGAATAGAAACCCTTCTTCTGCTCCATACCACCAGCACAGTCTGATTTTTGCTACATGGACTGAATCAAACACAAAAGACCGTACTTAGCTCTCACTCTTTGTCCATTTTGACAATAACTATTAAAAACAGCCATTCAATTGTGATTACTCTCGGATTCCCATTTGGGCCAAGGCTGAACTCAGGCTCTTCTGAATATCTATCTGCTGAAGAATGTCATATAAAAACCTGGAAGTTCCACAGAATTGCTCTAGCAACCTACTACCTAGTCAGGATCTCCACCCACACCCATAACTGGCTGGGCTATTCCTTCAATGGAACCACGAGCTATGAAGCAGATGTGCTTAACAAAATGCCTTTGGCCTTCTTTGCCCAATAGATACATGGTGCCCTCTACTGGCAGAGTGGATCCATTTCTAGAGAGGGTGGATAATCAGATTGCTGATAGCTTTGAGTATTTGACTAAATCATGTCATAACAGCAAAGATCTTCCTGATAGCTTCTTGTTTGTTTATTATAAGCTTTATTTGAATTAAAGGTAGAAAACAATATACTTTTATCTGCAATAAAGTGATGCAAATTGCCACTACAATTTAAAATACAATAATTCCTTTTAATGTGCTTCATTAAATTACCCTTCAGACATTATATATATATATATATATATATATATATATATATATATATACATAGATATGTATATATATAATAGATATACATAGATATGTATACATAGATATGTATACATAGATATATATACATAGATATGTATATATATAAACATATACATATATACATATATATGGGACAAAATTATATGTATATTGAACAAAATATATATGGAACAAAATTAATTATTTATGAAGTTTAACAGCAATCAGAAAACTTTCTTTAAAAGAATTCCCTTAGTATGTTGTTGCTATAGAGCTCCTAATTCCCAAGATATCTTATTAGGAATGAAACTAAGCCATTAAATAAAAACAAAAGCATATTCATAAAAGAAAAGTACTACAGAGGAAGGTACAAAAAACCATGCATTTATGCATATTTTTCCAAAGGATATAAACTGCACTTTTAGACACTGTCTCTCTTCAGATTTCTTTTACTAATAATCTGTGGTAGAACTTTGGTTGGCCAGATGATAATGCAGGAAGATGATTAATGAAACTGCTGCAGAAATACTTGTGTATAATACATAGAAGATACAAATACAGCCTTTCAAAAATAAATGCATTTGAAGATAGTTGTTTGACATCTTAAAGATACAACATCACTTCATGTCATTAAAAAATTAAAATCTATGCATATGATACTCCTGGAGTAAAAATCTTGAATATACATGGCATGCAGCATATTTGCCTTTAAAATAACTTTTATAATTTTTAAAACAGAAAAATATTTCATTTCTGTGATGTTTAATCTTGACTGTCAACTCAGTTGGGTTGAGAAGTGCCTAAAAGATCAGTAAAGCACACCTCTGGGTGTGTCTGTGAGGGTGTTTCCAGAAAGGATTAACTAAGAGGTTAAGACCCAACTTAAATGTGGGTGATGTCATCCAACAGGCTGGGATCCTGGATGGAATAAAAGGGGGAAAAGGAGAAAACCCCCATTAGAGCAGGCATCCTCTCTCTGCTTCCTGTCCACCACGATGTGAGCTGCCTCTAATTCTGCCACACCTTCCCTGCCGTGGTGGACTGAAATCTCTGTTAGCCAAAATAAACCCTTCCTCTCTTAAGGTGTTTTCTCAGGTATTTTATCACAGCAACACAAAGTGCACCATAATTTCTATGCTGTTCTATAGGCTGGCTACATACCATAACTATTCTTTGTAAATAAGATGTTTACTTATAATAAGCACCTGATCAGTTTTGAGCACCAACTGCTGCTCCTAAGCCCTAGTGTAAGGAAAAAACGTTCTAAATATGGAATGCTTATATAGTTATTCAATTTGTAAAATAACAGCAAATTCTCAAAAATCCCCCATTTTTTCATATTGCATAGCTGCAAATTCATTTACTAGTTGTAAAATGTGTTTTGCTCCTTCAAGCAGTCTTTTACTCCAATCTTCTTCTATTTCTTTCTATCATACTGTAGAGTGGGCCCATGTTTATTGTGCGTGTGCATCAAACCATTAAAATATTTCACTATTGTGACTCTTAGTCCTAAAGTAGCATCTTCATCACACACAAGGACAGTTCAGGGATGCAGCTGGAAAGCTGAAATTGTCTGCCTATTATTGGCACCTTCTTCTGGCAGGGCAAATGCCTTGTGTGAGTCTGTTATAAGAATCATTACTTCCAACAAAAAGCCCTATCATTCTAGTTGTCTTATTTTCTTTTCACATGTTTTACTTCTTCTTCCTTGGAAAGAGAACTTGGAAAGACTATCTATATGGCACTAGCTTTTGAAATTGCAGTTATTCACGGTATGACTTGAGTTATGCCACAACTTTAGATGCGATGACCTGAACCCCATTCCATACAAAGATATGTTGTTGTTGATAAGCCACTTTCTATTGTTTTTCTCATTAAACTATTCTGCCCTTCTTATCCATTAGTATTTCCTAGCCCTTTTGTGCTGGTATAGACATAATTTGGCAAAATAGCCAAAGTTGATGAGCTATTTGACAGTGCACTGGTTTTAGGGGGACAATCTGCATGTTATTTATGAATAGAGACTATTACAAAATAAGGACTTTCAACTTGTATTTTTCCTTTTAAGATGTCATTGCCAATAAAAGCCTGAAATTATCCTGCACCGAGGACTCCAGGATTTTGGACATGAGAAATTTGGCCCAAGCAGTCTAACACCACGGTGTGCTATGAGTTGCTTATCTTTGTTAGGATTTCCATTTTATTTTTATTTCTAGTACACATTATGAAACGACTCTTTTAAAAAACATGCTCTTTATCTAAGTTAACTATTCTAAGCCAAAAGCTTAACTTCCAGACATAGTGGATGGCCTAGAATTCAAGTTCAGTTTCAAACACTTGAAAGTGGGGCAGAAGGCCCTCCTTTTCTCCTCATTGGTGCCCCTGCCCACCTTTTAAAAACACTATATTGAATTTCCTCAAAGCAAGAGGAAAACAAAAGTCTTTTAATAGTTTCTTTGCATAGTTCTACTTATTGCATAATTAAAAAGAAAAAAGACTATTCATGTAGAGAGGAAAATTCTTTTTAAGATGTTACAAGCCTTGTAAAATATAGCACATTATAAAAAATTTAGTTTTTTTTTCCCCACAGGGAAGAAACAATTTAAAAATGATTAAAGCTTACTATAAAAAATGAGGCATGGTGATGCATGCCTGTAATCCCAGCACTCATGAGGCTAAGGCAGGAGGACTGCCATGAGTTTGAGGCCTGGTCTACATAGTGAGAACCAGGCCAGCCTCACCTACAGAGGGAGACTCTGTTTCAATAAAACAAAACAAACAAAAACAAATTCTTAATACAGGCAATAGTAATCTTAGAATCAATATTCTGTGCTAAAATTTATGTGAAAAGTATTCTGTAGAGATGTAAAAATATCACATTTTATATTTTATTCATGTTCTTTACAAAGGAATATAACATCTTTAAATATAGAACAGATAGAAAACAGAAGCATATGTTTAAAAAGTGATCTTTTATGACTACTCAATGTACTGAAATTTGGCTTGTTCTGCTATTGTTAAATAGCAAAGCATATACCCCTCATGTTAGAATAAATATCCAAAGATAAAAAATCAGTAATATTAATAAAAATAAGAAGCTCTTTTTCCTTTTATTTCCTCATATAAAACAATCTGCCAGTGATGAATAATGGGGAAATAGCTGTTTATGAAGTTGAAAACTGTACTGTATGAAATGTGTATAAAAATACAAATCAAAACCTCAAGTACAGCAATATTGTTGCTGGCCTGTAACAATTCACAACATCAACTACAAGTATACTGAGATATAACCTGTCAACCATTTTAATAGATAAAACTCAGCTTGAGAAATATTACTATCCTTTCCCATATTTGCTGATGATATCTCTTGTGGAGGTAAGCTTCAACAACTTATAGATCATACCGTCATTCCTACGGATCATACCATTAACTGTCACCAAATTTTTCGCCTTGGTTCTTTGTATGGTAGATAGATTTAAAAGGACCTGTTTCAATCTGTTTATTTTTGTCATCCTGGAGAGTAAACCTAGGGCCTCATGCATGGTAGGTAAGCGCTCTATCATTGAACTATAATCCAGCCCCAATCACTGTTTTATTATTGTTTTTTTAAAATAAATGACCAGGCTATGAGACATTTAAAACATCATGTGAGCTAGGCGCAGTGGTGCACACCTGTAATCCCAGTGACTCAAGAGGCTGAGACAGAAGGATCATGAGTTCAAGGTCAGAGGCAGCCCGCATCAGCTATAACTTAGCAAGACCCTGTCCCGAAATAAAAAATAAAATGGGCTGGGGGTGCAGCCCAGTGGTGGAGTGCCCTGGATTCAATCCCCCAGTACTGTAAAAACAAACAAACAAAATAAGAAATAAGAACAAAACCCAAAAAGCAACAAAACAAAACAAAAACCATCAGGTGAACTTTTAATTCTACTATTGTAATTTCATTAGAGGCATAGTGTTTCCTACCGAGAAATTTGTGAGGAAAGATGATATGTTGAAGTACTTTTCCAAAGTTTTTATTTAGGGTACTCATTAAATTGGTGGATTGTTGGTGAGCATGATGGTCTAATTCAGTTCCTTAAACTCATTCTGGGAGACTGGAACAAATCTTTTTAAAAGGATTGCTTGAAGCCTCACTCTGAGGCCTTCATTTACCTAGTACGGAAATATTTTTAGGATGTGTAGCAGTTCATCAAACATTTCAATATTTGTAATTCATTTGATTATCCTAACAACCCCAAAGTAATGACAGCAGACACTACTGTCCTGTTTTATAAGGTCCTAGAGGTAACTTAACATACCCAAGAACACAGGGCTATTAAGTCATAGAGACAAGCTTTGAACTCCAAATTTTTATGACTCCAAATCTCAAACTATTTGACCTTGAAATAAAATATTTTAAATTCTTTGAGCAAACTTTTAGTGCTACTAGAAGTCCCTAATACTCACCAAAACTCCCATCTCAGGTCATATGGTGGCCTTTGTGGGTCATAAAGAAATATGGGGTTGGAGGCAGGTGGGAGAACAGAAACTAGTGTAAACTAACTTCCTGAGTCATAAGGAAACACAGTGAAGACAGGCCAATCTAAACTCAGGATGCTTGCTGTCTTCTTGGGAGGTAGGTATGTGCTATTACAGTTTTATATCAAAGGAATAAACTTTAGTAAAGTTTAAATAGGTTAGGACCCCCTTTGGGCAATTCCTTCCCATCATCCTATCCCCATAGCTACCCACATGCCAAATAAGCAAAATTTTATTGGGAAAGTTTACGAGAAAGTGCCAGCAAATACAGTTTCCCTTCCTCGGTCCAAAGTTATCTCCAGGGTCTTAGCAGGTGCTCAGTCTTCTTGCTTCTTGGCATCTTGTGACATTCAGCTCTTATTCAACCCCAGATGGACCCCAATGGTCCCAACTTTTGGCATGAAAATTCTCACTTGAATTTTTGCATGACTTTCCTATTACCCAGTCCACATGAATAAGAACAATACCAACAATATATGAACACATATCCGTAGAAGGGTGGAAAAGGAAAGGATTTCTCTTCTAAACAGATTGAACAGAGTTTTCAAAATGGATTGCCAGTTATCACTGAATGACCTTTATGATAGTAGTGAAAACCAAATATAAATTGTTAAGCATATATTATATGCTAGTGTGCTAAGAGCCTCTAGCTCTACCACTGTGGTGTCTGATCCCCTCAGATCTCTGAAGCTAAACAGGGTCAGGCCTGGTTAGTACTTGGATGGGAGATCACCTGGGAACACCAGTTACTACTGTAGGCTTGGGAGAAGGACCCAGCAAGCCAATCCCCTGCAAAAAGGCAATCAGCCATTGAAAATCCTATCAATAGTAGAGAAGCACTAATAATACTGTTTGCCTGTTGTACGTAGAGTCACTGTGAATCGGACACTGATTCAACAGCACCTAACAACAACAAAGTGTGCTAAGAGTAAGGCATGCGTTGTATTTTATTTAATCCCTCCACTCACTTTATGAAACAAATATTCTATCATCCTTATTTTACATATGAAAAACTGAGACCCAGAAAGTCTGAGTAGCTTGCCTATGCTCATTTTACTTGTAAGTTATAAGGCTTACATTTTCACCCAAGCACAGAGAGGCTTGTTGGAAAAAAAAAAAGAAAGCATTGTTTAGGGAGCTAAAGGGAAGGGCATATGTGTCAATGGGTAGTGCAAATAACCATTGACTTCATATTTTTAACCCTCAAGCTAATTTCATTTATGCAAAGTTTATAAGGTTTGATAGAAAACAAAACTGAGATCAATCATAAATCGGCCCTAATACTATTAGTATTGGGTAGTTGATCAAAGTCTCTGTTGTGCTGCTATGTAAATAATGCCCTATGAGAGGATCCTTCTCTGCTGTGCAAATCAAATTCAAGAAATCTTGCTGGTCCAGGCAGCATAGTTAAGACTGTGACACTGCAGTTCCTTTGCAATATAGGAGACTTGAAGGGTTTATTTACTTATTTATAAACAACATATTTATCTTTTTATGTTTGTGCTTTAGTAAGGAGGGTCAGTGCCTGCAGCTGTAGCATTATGGCATCGGATCCTGTCAGATCTCAGAAGCTAAGCAGGGTTGGGCCTGGTTAGTACTTGGATGGGAGACCACCTGGGAACACCAGGTGCTGTAGGCTTGGGAGAGGGACCTGGCAACCCACTCTCAAAAATCAATCCACCATTGAAAATCCTATGAATAGCAGAGAAGCACAGAGGATAGTATTTTGCCTGCTGTATGTAGGGTCACTATGAGTTGGATACTAACTTGACAGCACCTAACAACAACAACAAAGAGGGAAGATAAAGGATGGTTCGGTGGTAGAGTACTTGCGTGGCATATACAAACCCCTTGGTTCAATCCTTAGCACCACAAAAAGAAAAGAAAAGAAATGAAAAAAGAAAGAAAAAAGAAAAAGATTAACAATACATAAAATCCCCATGCACCATGGTATAGGCCTGTAATCCCAGCAGCTTGAGAGGCTGAAGCAGGAGGGTAATAAGTTTGAGGCCAGAGGCAGCCTCGGTAACTTAATGAGATGCTGTCTCAAAATAAAACAAAAAAAGCACATCTTCAAATCCATGAAAAACTGAGTTTGGGTATGGGTCCAATGTTAAAATTTAGAGGGGTTGGGCTCCATTCAGGTGCAGGTTTAAATCCTATGTATAGGTAGCAGGGCTTCTTCAAACAGAACAAGAACCTGAATCCTGAACCGACCCCAGTGAAAAATTGGGTTTGCGTTCAGCTTTTACCATTTTTGTTTTGTTTGTGTTGGTCTTTTCATCATTAGCTATTTAAACACTGAAAAAATAAAATTAAAAATTTTTCATCTATCTACACATAGGATTAAAATTTTAAACCTGCACCTGACCACTTCCCCAGAGATTTTCCTTGTGAGAAGTTACTTAAGTAGAAATAGCTGCTTGTCCTGTAGATACCTGGTAGGCTATAATTCTGGGGAAGAATCTTCCTGTTTCTTCCTAGGAAGAAATTGAAAGTAGGGTTGCCTCTCACACAAACTTTGATTGTTTACTCCTTTCCTATGTTCCCCTGCGGAAAAGTAGCAAAGAAAAGTAGTAAAGAAAAACTAAGCTGGGAGGTTTCTTTTGGAAATCTCCATGTGGGACATTTTTTCACCTCCTAGGTCAAAGTAGAAACAAATTATCACATGAAGGGACTAAGAAACAAAACCCTGTGGCCTAAATTTCTTACTTTTCCTCCATAAAGCTTTTAGAAATGAGAAATAATGAGATTAAAACCCATTCTTTGGGGCAGAAGGTGTGGCTCGATGGTCTAACATGTGGCTAGCATTTGCAAGGTCCTGGGTTCAGTCCCTAGCACCCTTCCCTATACAACACACACACACACACACACACACACACATACACACACACACACACACTACCCCACATATTCCTCCTCCTCCTATATGTAGATTGGTAGTAGCCATAATTATCAATGAAAGAATTTGCTCATGGGATAATCTGAAAGTGGCTAAGTCAACCTTGAATTTAGAAGAAATATATTTTATATATATTGTTGTTGTTATTAGGTGCCATTAGATGCTAGGACTTCAGGCACTAGAACATATTGGTGATCCAAATGGCCTTTGGAGGCAAACAGACTGCCTTTGGAGTATTACATTGCTGTATAGGACCAGTAGGGCTGAGATTTATCGTAGTTGGGAGAGCGCCGCTCTGCAGTCTCTGAGGTCCCAAGTTCAATTCCCAACACTGCAAAAACAGGAGAAGGACATGGCAATCCACTCCAGAGGCAATTCCGAAACAATCAGCCATTGAAAACCCTACAAGGGTCACTATGAGTCGGACACAACTTGATGGCACCTAACAACAACAGCAACACATATGACCAGTATGGTATTAAACAAGATATTTGATATAGTTGAGCTTCAGTTGTACATCTACAAAACAAGGATAATATTAATAAATATACAATGGAAATACTTTAAAGGATTTATATAAAATTTAAATATAAGAATATGAAAAATATAAATTTTTTGAACATTTAAAATATTTTTTTAAATGATAATAATGCTTTTTTCAGGAAAAAGTGCAAAGACATAGCCTAGGAGGACCTAGCAGTCTGAGACTGCTATCCCGTGGAAGGCCTTGCTTGCAAAGTTGGCCCTTAATTGGTGCTTAGGAGCTTGGATTTCAGGAAGATTTCTGCCATTCTCCCATAAGGTCACCTTACTGCACCTAAACTGTTTGCGCAAACAATTTGACTTATGCTGAGAATATGCTTTCCCTCTGAGAGTCTGGAATTTTGGCACATACCAGGCAGAGAGCATCTATGTGACCAGGCTCCCACCCCCATAAGATCCTGGGCACTGAATGTCTAGTGAGTGTCCCCACAGACAACACTTCACATGTGCTGTCTCCACTCATTGCCAGAGGAATCAGGCATGTCCTGTGGGACACTACTGGGAAAGGACTCTTGAAAGCTGTGCCTGGTAAATTTTCTACTTCAACCTTAGACCTTTCCCTCTGCTGATTTTTCTTTGTATCTATTCACTGGCATAAATCATAGCCATGAGCATCACTATATTCTGAGTCCTGTGAATCCTCCCAGCAAGTCATAAGATCTGGGAATGGCTTTGTGTGTCCCTGACGCAGTCCCTGTCACTAGATTTTTCAAAGTATTAAGTGTGATTATGCTTTTGATTATATTATAGTGATAGTAATAAACACTAAGAAATGATAGCAATTTTATTTATATTGTGATAACATAATGTGTTGCTGACTAAACAACATGGGATAGAAAAATAGCATGCTAAATGATAAGTGGCAATATTATTTATCTTATAATAATATGGTCAATTTCAGTTGTCTCCTTAAAGACATGAGACAGAAAAATAGTGTCAGCCAAACTTGAATTTTTCTGAACATTTCCAAAGTAAATTCCTTTAAAATAACCACAAATAAGTACAGAGCTTTTATTTACACTAGAACAATTAGGATACTGTAGTAATGCTTGGACCCTTCTGCTGGGCTGGAGTCAATGACAACTTTATACATGCTAGCTAGCTATATTCTCAGTTAGCTTCTATGTATGTGGAGAGGGGAGGAGCACTGGGCCATTCTGCCCCTTTGGGTAAACTGACCCTAGCCGCTTCCTGTGTTTAAGGTAATGCAATGTATTAATATCTGACAAGAGTCTATTTGAGATCAAGACATGAGAACAACAGAATGTACTTCCCTCTTGTCAAGATAGACCTCTCATGCCTGGCTAATCAGCTAGGAAGTTTGTTTTTTGCATGCCTCATAAAATGTGGTCCTAGTGGTTTTGGGGGACTTAGTTTCTCATTTTTACTTACCCAGGGTAGGACCCTACACATAAATCAAAGCACTTCTACAGTGTCATCCAGCTTTCAACCACTTTCATTATTATATTAGTTACTTTTGTGTTAACTGTGGCCAAAATACCTGAAAGAAGCAACTTAAGGGAGGAAGGAATAATTTTGGCTTATGGTTTCAGAGAGCTCAATCCATAGTATCTTGACCCCATGCACTTCAGGAGAACATCATGGTGGTGGGAGCATGTGATAAGGGAGACCTTTTCACATCATGGTGGACTGGGAAGCAGAGAGAGCTTACAGGAAGCAGGAGGCAGATATAACCTTCAAAGTCCTATCCCTAGTGACCTACTTCCCTAGCTAGGTGCCACCTCCTCTACCTAGGTTCCACAGCCACCAGCTGGGGATCAAGCATTTAAACCTGAGCCTATAGGGCACATATATTTAAACTATAGCACATGTTTACCAAGTGGATAAAAACTTAAAACCTTTTGCATATTGTGGTTGTTACTCCAGCTCATATACCCAGTGACAAGAAAGACTGCAAGGTTTTCATGGGGCCTAGTGAAGGGAACGTTTCTATGGCAGGTTCAGACCCTATCACTTGGGCCATTTGGTCTGGCAGACTGCTGTTGTTGGAGGTATCAGTGGTGAGAAAAGATTCTGTATGGATTTTATGGCAAGCCCCAGCTGGAGAACCACAATTCAGAGCCTTAGGAATTGGGAGTAAGGGGACACTTTCTCCAGTGGAGAACCACGCCTTTGAAAAACTACTACTGTACTACAGAAAGAGGAAGCCTGTTAATGGTCACCAAGTGACCATTCAGTAAAACTTCTCATCATGACGTGAGGCAGATCAAACAAATCACAGGATAAGAGGGACCTAGCAATAATCTGTTATAAAACAAAGGTACTAACTCAGGACTGAGTGTTATGAGGACCAGAGGGTCAAGAAGCTGAATGAGCAGTAGCCAGACTCTCAAGGTACCAACCACCATTGTCTCAGTACTCCCACCCCAGTGTATTCTCTTCACTGGAAAGGGGATTCTGAATGACCAATGAAATCAAGACAAAAAGGCCTGGGCTTGCTTTGCAGAATGGACTACCTTATATGTGAATGCAAGCAGGAAATAGATGGTAGCTTCTCTACAGTCTACTCAGAGGTGGCCTTGGGAGGCAGGGCAGAGGAAAATCCTTGCAGTGGGTAGAGTTTAGAGTAGTATACATGGTCATCCTTTTTGTGTGGAAAGAGAAGTAACCTAAGATTTAAATATATGCAAACTCGAGGGCAATGACAAATGGCCTGGCAAGTTGGCCAGTATTCTAGAAGGAAAAACAATTGGTGGTCTAGGGTAGAGGCATGGCATATGGATAGATCTACAGGAATGTAAACTCCACCTGATAATGCTCACAGAAGAGGCACAAAAAACCGAGTAGACAGAATGACTTAGTCAATTGACTGACAGCTAGCACCTGTCATTGGCCACTCCAGTGCTGGCATGACAGACTCATGAATCAAGAATGAGGGTCTCAGGGATGGACATGATGCAGGGAACTATCACTGCAGGTTCCCACATACTAAGACCAACACTGCTAATGTCCAACTGCCAGCAATAGAGACTGGGGGAGAGGATGACTACATTTGTCTCTTAATATCCTGGAAAAGACAGTGGTTCATTCTCAGCATATTCTGGGTATGAGTTTGCCTTTTCCTGAATTCTGAGGCTCATGTAGAACCACTCTCTGAGGACTTACGAAAAAGTTTAATTCACTGGGCTGGGATCCCATGTAACTTTGTATCAGACCAGGGATTCACTTTATAGTGAGGGAGATGTGAGAGCCAGTCCATAACCAAGATCCTGTAATATACCAGGCCACCCAGAAGCTACCACCCTGAGAGAGTGTTGGAACAGCCTACTGAAGGCACAGCTTCAGGATTATCTCAGAGGCAATATTCTGAGAGGACAAGATTCTCCCTGGGGACTTGCTGTAAAATCCGTATGTATCTCCACAGATCCCACAGTGGCAGGGTTGCTTCTGCCATAGGTTGGACTTGATTAACAATCCTTTCCTGCTCTGGGCTTCACTTAAAGCCTGCAGCCTTTGGTGACACCCAGTACCTTATGTAGACCAGAGCCATGCCTCTAGGTGTGGAATGTGTTACCCTCAGAACACAAAGAGGCCCAGAAGGCACCGTGCTTCCTACTTTTATATAGTCCAAGATAACCTTAAATTCATGATCCTCCTGCTTCAGCCTACCAAGTTGTGGGATTATAGGTGTGTACCACCATGCCTCACTGGAAATTTTATAGATGGAGCAAATCCTGAATTTTCACAGGGCTTCTCTCTTACCTTCTGGAATACATGTCTGTTATGGAGGCTTCCTAGCCTGCAGCCTTATCCCTGTGGCATCTGATCCCATCAGATCTTGGAATCTAAGCAGGGTCGGGCCCGGTTAGTACTTGGATGGGAGAATACCTGGGAACACCAGGTGTTGTAGGCTTGGGAGACAGACCCAGCAACCCACTCCCCAAAAACAATCAGCCATTGAAAACCCTATGAAGAGCAGAGAAGCATTGACAATAGTGTTTCTCCTGTTGTACGTAGGGTAACTATGAGTTGGATACCAACTCAACGGCACCTAACAGCAACAACACGGAGGCTTCAGTGGGTTAGCCACTTCCTACTCTTCCAGTTCAGACAACACCTCATCATCTGTGTAATGGATCAGTGATATTCTGAGGGATGTCCAGATGGTCTAGATCTCTTTGAACTATGTTATTGTACAGGGCTAAAGTTCATAGAGACCTGGGGAAAAACTGCAAGGGTCTATTACTGTCTGTTACATGTGACTTTCAACCACTTCGAGCCCTTTTTCTGTGATTGGGGCAGAAAAAATTTTTGCAAAATGAATGGCTAGAAACTATGTGCCTCAAGTCATATTAATCTTCTCAATAAAAGAGGTCAATTCTGGACCAGCAGCTGTAATTAGCCTGCAACGGGGTTAAGTTTGCCTGACTCTCCCCTGTCACACAGCCTCTCCACTGCTGTCTTTCTCTTTACTCTGTTGCATTTTCCTTTTGCACACTTATTACAATGTGGCATTATATCATATGATATTTGTTTATTTGTTTATTCTTTCCCTCTCCCATGTCAATGAGAAAGTAAGTTCTACGTGCCAGGCACTTTGTCAGCTCTGTTCTTTGTTATGTCTTCAGTCCCTGGAACAAGGCTTGGCATATAGCAGGAATCAATATAGATTTGTTGAATAAATGAATGCATCCTCAGTTTTCTTTCTTTTCTTTGTAGGGAATCATGGGGCCTTATCTTTAGTTCACCATGTGGAACTGTGATGAATTATTTATTCTGAGAGATATTGTTTTATCTCAAAGTATTGACCAGAAAATTAAATTAACTTCTAGCCTGTTTTTTCTTTGTTGTTCTTTTCCTGTTTCTTATCTTCTCTTCTTTTCTTTCCTTTTTTTCTTTTCTCTTCCTTCTTTTCTTTCTTTTCTCCCTTTTCCCTTCCTTTTTCCCTTTCCCAACTCCCTCCCTCCTTCTTTCCTTCCTTCCTTTCTTCCATTCCTTCCTCCTTCCTTTCTTTCTTTCTCTCTTTCTCTCTTTCTCTCTTTCTTTCTCTCTTTTTCTCTTTCTTTCTTTCTTTGTTCTTTCTTTCTCTACTTCTCCCTCTTTCTTTCTTTTAAGACCAGAGTCTCATTATCTAGCCCAGGGTGGCTTTGAACTTGTGATGTGATTGTCCTGTCTCGCCCTCCCTAGTGCTGAGATTAAAGGTGTACACCAGCATGCCTAACTTTTTTCTCTTAATTTTAAATGCCTGGTTACTTCAGCTACATTCAATATGGCCAAGATCCTCTCTGTCAAATAAAAATACGAGGGTTTGGCCTCCAAATCTTCTATGGTTAATTCTGCCTGTCAGTGCCAGTACCACTCATCCCTCGCTACAGCATAGCTTTGGAAGTCTTAATGTGGAGTTGGTGAACTACAATGACATCAATGTATGGAGTTCTGGAAGCTCGTGAATCCTCTGGAATTATGCCAGTATATTGTGCTTATTTTTTTCCGAGGGATGGACTCCAGCTTTGTACAGATTTTAAAGGGGATCCAGAACCTTCCACAGAGGTTAAGAATCCTCAAGTAGTTGTGATCATCCCTAATCACCATACTTTCATCCACTTTCTCATGATATAGGACTATTGATTGGACAGAGGTTCAGGAGTGACAGAGTCTTGAGGCTCTGCCTTCTCTCCCTACGAGGATATTAGTGATGTGAAATATAGTCACTGTGAAATTGGCTGTGAATACTAAAAACAAAAACCCTAGGCTCAACTAGCAGTCCATCTCACCTCCTAGCCATCTCCTGTCCTTTAGACAATAAGCAATGCACATTCATATGTATTTAAGTACAGCTATTCAACCATTTATTCATCTATCCATTTCCTATTCATCTCTTCATCCAACCATCCATCCATCCATCCATCCAGACATACATTTATAGGACCCATACAAAACAACTCCCTACGGCAAGTCTTTCTTAAATGAGTGAAACACATTCTATTTTCTTTTCAGATTCTAATCCCAGTGGTATAATGCCACTGTCAAATCTACTGTTGATATAGCCTGCTTCCCTGTTACTTAATGCAGTTCTGATCTTGGGAATTAAGAATAATGCTTCCAGTAACAATTTCAAACATTGTCCAACACCCTTAGATGGTGATTAATATTCATTTATGAAAGTGACAATGTAGACACTTTTCCTTCTTCTTGGAATAAAAATTTATTTTTCCTATCTAATGAAACAATAATTGATATAAAAATTCTTATTATAATAAGATAAAAACTTCAGTTAAAGGCCGGGGGTATAACTCAGTGGTAGAGTGCTTTCCTAGCATTTGAGGGTTCTTGGTTCAATGCCCAGCACCACACACAAACATACACACATACACATGTTAGTTAAAGTCAATTCTAGTGTTGGCTAGAAGCTATCACTAGTGATATTTTGGGTATTTTCCTTAGATTTGTTTTCTGTCTGAACCTTCTGGAGAATAATGTTCCCTAAGTATACTTCCAATATTTAACAGTTCAAGTTTTCTCTTTTCCTCTAAAAGTAATTCTAGCTAGTTTTGGAGAAGAGAAAGGCTGAATTGGCCAAAAACAAAGAAAAAAACTCTTGATTATAGATAGTTATCAGTTTTTCTGTCTAAATTAAGGGTCAGTATATAAAACAATGGCCTGTATTCTTCAATGTCATGGAAGACAGAGGAAGTCCAAGGAATTATTCCAGATTAAGAGGAACACCACAAATGTAATATATGATCCTTGACTGGGTCTTAAATTCTGGATTGGGGGAAAATTCTGTAAAGGACATTGTTGAGCCAATTGACAAGTCTGAATATGGACTATGCACTAAGTTTTCTGAATGTGATAATATATTATCATTATGTAAAAAATCTCTTTCTCAGGAGATACACACTGAAGTATTTAGGCACTAAAGAGAATAACATGTGCTGTTTATTTTCAAATGGTTCAGATAACTATATCTTACTGTGAAGACAGAGAGAAGGAGATAAAGATACATAAATATGGACAAAGCAGCAATAATGAATAAATCTGAGCGAAGAGTACAAAGGAGTTCTTATGCTATTCTTGTAACTCCTGTAAGTTTTGAATGATGTCAAAATGAAAAGCAAAAGTAAAACAACAGAAAACACAAAAAGGGAAAGAAAAGAGGCCCCTTTAGAGCACATTTTGTAGGTAATTTTTTCAACTGATGCAGGGTAGGATGTGATGAAAGACAATTATAGCTGTAAAATTTTAGTCCAATGTGAAATTAGTTTTTTTCTTCAAGTTAAGTCTCATATACAGCAAATTCACAAAATTTTCTATATACTGAAAGTCAAGGTAAAGATAAAAATACAAACAACAAAAACAAACAAAAATCTGACCAAATACATTCAAGAGATCTAATGACTTCTAACAGTTTTCATTAAGAAAAATTTCACTTAAAGAAAAATAGAGACAATAATAAACATTCATATATCCTTATACTAGAGTTAACAGTTGTCAATATATTGCTATATATGCTTCATTTATTATTTATTAATATATTTTAGGGGAGACAGGGTTTAGCTCAGGTGGTAGAGTGCTGCTCTGTTCTCTCTGAGGCCCTGGGTTCAATCCCCAGCACTACAAAAATGGGAGAAGGACCTGGCAGTCCTCTCCGGATATAATCCTGAAACAATCTGCCATTGAAAACTCTATGAATAGCAGAGAAGCATTGACATAGTGCTGGGCATAGCACAGTGTCAGGGAGTGTTTTGTTCTGTTGTGCGTAGGCTCACTATAAGTTAGACCCAACTTGATGGCACCTAACAACAACAATATATCTTAAAGTTATTATGACATTTCACCACTACTACTTCAGGAGGAAGATATGAAAACAAGAAAAACTTTTTAATAACTATACTACCATTTGGTCTGGGATTTAGCTCAGTTGGTAGAGTGCTGCTCTGCAGTCTCTGAGGTCCTGAGTTCAATTCCCAGCACCGCAAAAATGGGAGAAGGACCTGGCAATCCACTCCCAAGGCAATCCCGAAACAGTCAGCCATTGAAAACCCTATGAGGGTTGCTATGAGTCAGATACCGACTCGACGGCACCTAACAACAACAACATACTACCATTATCATACTGTCAGCAGGTTTAGGGGTGCTGTGCCCCATGTTACTGCCTGCCCTGAGGAATTCCCTTTCTTGAGACCTCCACTCAGGGGAGATGCTGAGTCCTTGTCTCAGTCAGGAAAAAGAATTTCAGGATGAAACAGAGAAATGAAGCAGAGTTTTGAGTTTATAAGGTAAAGGGTAAGAGATAGTAGTATACAATCCAGAGCGAGTGTGGATGTCTAGAGAGAGAGGTACATCTAGGTGTCTTCACAATAAGTATGATTTGGGGATTTTGAAGTGACATCTCTCAAAGGAGTTCCAGAGAGTGTCTGGTATAGTATTGTTAAAATGCCTAGATTGGGATAGTCGAGGAAATTCCTACTATTTAGTCTTAAGGAAATGACCTAGGTCTGCTAACTAGGAAATGACCTAGTTCTGTTAATTTTAATTATTGTCAATTATCTGGTTTGGTGAGAAACTTAGGGAAACAGCCAGTTCTCACAGCAGCTTTTCTTCTTTGATTATGTTGGAATTCCTGGCTGATAAGACCCAGACCAGCTCCCAGGATGAGAGAAGCTCTTTCTACCATGTCCCCCAAACTTTTCTATCTTTCTATCCTTCCTCAGTACCTAAGTAGATTAATAAGTTTTCCCTAATTTCACCCAATTCTTGGTCCACATTCACTTAGTCTTACTTATCCCAAAAGTGCCTTTCACTGATTCATTCAAATCAGGATCAGTTCAATGACCACAAATTTTCCATCTCTTGTAATCCAGAACACACCTCTTCCTCACTCTGGCCTATTTGCTCTTGTACCCAGCAAATAATCTGAGGATGGGAGTTGAAAGGGTCAATAGGGAGTTGGAATAAGGCTGAGTCTTTATAACATGGGCTGATTATACAAAAAATATTTAATTTAAGCACCAGGGATTATTTTCTTTTTTCGAAACAAGATGAATACTGTTTTGAATAGTATTTAACAACCATCTCCCTGCCCCTCATCTACACCCTCATCCTATCCATGTATCCCTAGGTGTACCAGTAAGACAGAGTGTGGGAAAGCATTCTGCTTACTAATACGCACTTGTCAGCCAGCATTCATTTTATTATTTTCTCCAGCAGAATGACTTAACCACTTTGAACTTAAGAGTTGTTGTTGTTGTTAGGTGCCATCGAGTCGGTATCCGACTCATAGCGACCCTCTGTACAACAGGGGAAACACTATTGTCAGTGCTTCTCTGCTGTTCATCGGGTTTTCAATGGCAGATTGATTTTTGGGAGGGGGTTGCCAGGTCCTTCTCCCAAGCCTACAGCTTCTGGTGTTCCCAGGTGGTCTCCCATCCAGGTACTAACCAGGCCCGACCCTGCTTAGCTTCCGAGAT
>VMDO01011004.1:0-62907 GCA_007922755.1 Pedetes capensis
CTTGATAAATGCATCTGAACTATATAATTGCTGATAATGTCAAATAGATTTTGACTGAATTAATCTGTGTTTTTTAGTTAGAGATCCAATATTAACTTTGAAAATCACATAATGGAACCTATTTTATTCAATATGTCTCTCAGTCTGTCCATTTTACTTTAATCTTGAAAAAAAATTCTAGTTTATTTGAATCCAGGAACTCCCTCTGAGTTTCACAATTGCAGTGAGGTATCAGAGAAAGACTAGAAACATAATCATAATACCAAAATTAGTCCCATAATAGACTAAATAAATGAGCTTACAGAATGTAGCAGTAGTAAGAAGTCAATTAGAATATGAAGGTCTATCATAATAAACAAAAAAGCTAATATCTGTTTCTGTAGAAGATAGAACAAAAGGAAATGGATGATTTATAAATTAGAAGGGATATTTCTCAAGAGTAGAATGGTCAAATGGTACAGTGCATTGTTATACTCTCTTCAAAGTTTTTACAAAGCAGGAACATTTAACTTACGTCCACAACTCTAAATGCTCTTCTAAATGTAGCACATATTAGTTTCCTGAGGTTGTTGTAATAGATTACTAGGCACTGATATTTTTATTAGAACAATAAAAATTTATTCTCTCATAGTTCTGAATGCCAGAAATATGACATCAAAATCAAGGTGTCTATCAGGTCATACTCCGTCAAGTGGTTCTAGGGAAGAATATGTTCCTTGCCCCTTTCAGCTCTGATGGCACTCAGTATTCCTTGGCTTATGAACACATCACTCTGATCTTCAAGGCAAATATCTTTAAATATCATTCTACGGCAGGCATCTTCTGATGGCTGTCTCTTGTGTATGTGAAATATCCCTTTACCTACATTTTTTAAGGGTGTCTGAGATGGCATTTAGGGCCCTCCTGGATAATCCAGGCTAATGTTCTCATGTCAACTTCTTTAACATAATCAATTTGTAGAGAGTCTTTTCTAAAATAAACTAACATTTACAGATTTCAGGGATTAAGATTTACTATCTTTTGGGGAAAGAGAATAGGATATTTTTCCCTATCATGCACATTGAGGGATGAATTAAGTGATTGCTTCATGAATACTTCTAGCACTAGGATTCTGTGATTCAAAGATTGTGACCTTTGGCAATTTATTTTACTTTTCCCTAGGTGTTAGTTTTCTCATTTACAAAATGAGCCTATTTAGGCCTTAAGATTGTTATGAAGATTAAATGACTTAATGCTATTAAAATATTTAGATGAGAAATTGGTATATAATAAATTCTGAATCAGTATCAGCAATTATTATTTGTTCATGCGTTTTGTTATTATTGTTATTACAAAAGGCATATCATGTGAGGATCATTTGGTTTTTGGCCCATGGTGTAAGTAGTATTTTTCATTGTTGTTGTTATTAGGTGCTATCAAGTCAGATCTGACTCATAGCAACTCTATCTACAACAGAACAAAATACTCAATAATTCTGTGCCACACAAACAATTTTTTTTAATGTTTAAGCCTATTGTTGCAGATACTGTGTCAATCCATGTAGTTGAGGATCTTCTTTTTTTGTTGTTGTTGACTTGCCACATTCCCAAATCTGATGCCATTCTCCAGGGATTGGTCCCTCCTGACTACATGTCTGAAATATGTAAGGTGCAGTATAGTCATCCTTGCTTCCAAGGAGTACTCTGGTTGGATTTCTTCTGGAACAGACCTGTTGGTTCTTTTGGCAGTCCATGGTATGTTCAATATTTGTCTCCAGCACCATAACTCAAAATCATCAATTCTTCTCCTGTCTTCCTTATTCAGCATCCAGCTTTCACAACAGTATGATGAGACTGAGCATACCATGGCATGAGTCAGGTACACCTTCGTCTTCAATGTGACATCTTTACTTTTCAACACTTTAAAGAGGTCTTTTGTAATAGCTTTTCCCAATGCAATGCATCTTTTGGTTTCTTGACTGCTGCTTCCATGGTTGTTGATTGTAGAACCAAGTAAAGCAAAATCTTGGACAACCTCAATATTTTTTCCATTTACCATGAACTTGCTTATTGACCCAGTTGTAAGGATTTTTGTTTACTTTATGTTGAAGTGCAATCCATACTGAAGGCTATGTTTTTAAATCTTCATCAGTAAATGTTTCAAGTCCTCTTCACTTTCAGCAAGCAGTTTGTCATCTGCATAACACAGGATGTTAATGAGTCTTCCTCCAATCATGATGCAGTGTTCTCCATAAAGTCCAGCTTCTCAGGTTATTTGCTCAGCATAGAGATTGAAGAGGTACAGTGAAAGGATGCAGCCCTAAACACACATTTCTTGACTTTCTTGACCTTGTTGTGTTTGAACGACTATCTCCTCGTCCATGTACAGATTCTGCATGAGTATAATTAAGTGCTTTGCTATTCCCATTCTTTGCAATATTATCCATAATTTGTTATGATCCACACAGCTCCAGTGCAATGGCAACCTGCAGACCTTTTGCTATTTGAAATAGGATTAGGATAAACCATAAGTAAGTCCAATTTTTGTGTTGAAAAAAAGGTTGAGTGCAAGTGATTTCATATGGTACCAACAGACAGTACTCTTGTCAAAAAGGAGCTCAGTTTTTCAGAGGTGTTAAATGAGAGTAGCTACATGAAACATTCAAGAATGTAAGCAAATTTTTGCATTTTCCAGTTACTTATATTTCTCCCAATAAATATCGACTTAGTTCACATTTTTCACTTTGATGTCCATGATTATAGGAACATGCATTATTAGAAAGGAAATGAGCAAAAGAAATTCATACTGGGAAAGCCAGGTAAACAGAAAACAATGAAAAATGCAGATTGTTACAAACTTTGTAATCATTTCTGTGTGACAGTGTTTATCTCTTTAAGTGTTTATCTTCTTACCCGTTTTTATTTCATTTTTATGTGTCTCGTAAAGTTGGATATCACTCAATGTTTAGCTCTTTGGTGTCTGATCGTAGAAAGCAGATTGCCCTGGCATTTTATATACTGTAGGAAAAGGAACTAATTTTCATTTATTGAGATTTATTATTTGAATATGTTTTTCAATATAACAAATCATATCTACAAAATTTAATGTACATGCATATGCAAGTACACTGTGCATTTATAACAGCAGGTAAAATTTTGCACCTTCTGTTGGAGAAAGTGCAGAGAAACAAATTGATACACACACTTATCTTTCACTTCCCACCTCTCTCTTAGTGAGCAGTGATATGGAGAAAGGGTACCGTATTTTCTATAACACTCTCCAAAACATCCATTCATCACTTTTGGGGCTAAGGGTTGTTTTGGAATGGCAAGTGGTAGAGAACATGCCAGCATTCCATTGGAAGACATTTCCACCTGTGGGGACAGTTTGAAGTCTAAAGAGAAGAGAAGAACTTCAGAAAATAAGGTAACAAACCGATAATTAGGGGTTTCACTAAAAAATTAAGTTGTATAGTCATATAACATGTTTTTATGGTAAATCACATGGCTTTCTTGTATCAATGAAGTTTCCCTATGAGAAATTTCACATTAAGCAACACATTAGCTTGGCATTGGTAACCTGTATGTATTCTTATTATTTGCTTCTCTTCTGTCAGAGGTTCTTACATTGCATGTTGGAATGGATGTAAATGAGTCAACTGAGACCACTTCATAATTTAAAAAGCAATCTTACTGCATCAGCATTTATACTGCATAACATTAAATATAACTAGAAGAAAGGAAATGACTGTGGTTCAATAGTTTGTGAAAAATATTACAGCTTTATTTTCTTTCTATACATTTTAAAAAATAACGCCTATCACTATAGCATCAATGATTCAAATGAAAGATTGGTTTTGAGCCTATAAATGGTGGAGAGATTTCTATTTTTCACTTATTTCTTAGCAGTTTGACAGATGATTGTCAAAGAATGAGAAAAAAGAGTAGACATAAAAAGAGTAAATCAATTCGCTACATAATTTGTATGGGTGCTTTCTTTAGGTTAAAAACATTGTAGATGTTTTGGGAATATAAAAAACTACTGGAACGTCCTTTATAATTACATAGAAATCAGGGAATTCGTTAGAGGTAATAGAAATGAAATGAGGTTGGTCATGACTTTACATTTGTTGAAACTGAGTAGTTCCGTATACTTCTTTCTGCCTTTGCATTAGTTTGAAGTTTTCCATAATAAACTTTTTATTTCTAGGATTTAAGTATTTTTCAGCAGTAATTTGTACCCTAAATAAACAAGAATGTTCATTATACACAAGTACCATAGGCTTTTCATTTCATATATATTTCCCTATTTTCATAAAATCTTAATTTCTACATCATTCTTGAATTGGCCAATGCAATTCCCCAACAAGTAAATACCCTCAGTGTCTCTAATTGTATTTCCTATGCACTATAAGAATGACTTGTCATGAGAGGACAAAGGCAATAACCATTACACTTAATGAAGCAAGAAGGATATCCTGAGGTATAGAATGAGCAGGACTGTAAGAGTGGAAATTTGGATTAAAGTCCTTCTGAGTTAGTAGCCACCTTCCACAACCACCACAGCAGCATAGTTTTCAAGGGCTGCACTATTATCTAGTTGTTAATGTGGAATCTCAATGTGTCATATGAGCATGCTTTAGAGAGGTACCTGGTCAACCTAAAAATTAAAGGAATGGCTCAAAATTATACAAGTGTGGTTGTGGAGAGCAAGATCTGGGTGTGGTCCGTGCTATCCTTACCACTCACTGACATATTCTTTACCTGTAAGTGAACAGCATTGCCAAGAACTGCTTCCTTGTTTCCATGGTAGTTCCATAATATTTAGATGCCAAGAGTGATAGAATTTGTATCCACTAATTTTCTGCTAACTGAAAAGGAGAAAAGGCAAATGCCCAGGTCCCTATTCCTTGCTGTTACTGAAAGTATCTGTCAAAACAAAGCTTTAAACAATTTTCTTTTCATTTTGTTTTTCTGTAACAACTTTTTATCTATGGAAGTTTACCCCTTCTTTAATATCAAAACTTATGTTCTAAAACCAAAAAGTACTAGGTAAGTTCCTGTAATAGGGATATATGATGAAATGTTACAAAGATGTTTAAGAAACCATGGTTTTAAACTTGTTCCTTTATCAAGTACCACATTAATGAATTTGATTCTATATTTAGCTGAGCATGTGTGTATCCTTCATTATCCCTTTTTTTACTTTTACACCCTATAGCATTGGCTAATTCTTCCCTTTTACTCTACTGTAAGTGGCAATTCTATTATATCACATGTAACATTTGTTGCCTTCTTTAGTTTACATTTCTGTCTTCCTTTACTGGGCTCTAAAATTTTTTGAGACCAGGGATCGTTTACAACGCCCAGCACTATGACAAGCTCTTTGTAGGTTTCAGTAAATGTTTATTATGACTGAAGGGATAACTGAGTAAATATAGTAGCTAATCATTTGAGTGATTTTAGGCTGGTTTCACAACTTACATTTAATTTTTTTTCTGTTTCTTTTTTCAAATAACTCCTATATTTATACTAGATATAAGTTCCTCACATTTAGGAAAGGGAAACGTTTTGCCTAGTGGCTTCCAATTGCATATCTTTTTATTGAACTAATCTCTGTCATTGTTGTTAGATGCCATCAAGTTGGGTCTGACTTATAACGACCCTATGTACAACAGATGAAATACTCCCCAACATTGCACCATGCCAGGCACTATGTCAGTGCTTCTCTGCTATTCATAGGGTTTTTGATGGCTAATTTTTTGGGGGAGTGGGCTTCCAGGTCCGTCTCCTAAGCCTGCAGCACCTGGTATTCCCAGGTGGTCTCCCATCTAACTACTAACAAGGCCTGCCCCTGCTTAACTTCCAGGATCTGACGGGATCAGATGCACAGTGGTATGGCTGCTGGCCAGCTGACCTGTACGTCCTTTATATTTCCTCACTTTGCTAACGTTTAGCATCTATCATGATTGAACCAATCCAGTGCTATTTAGTATTTCACTGTTCACCCAATCCTTATTGTAGTGTTTCTAAATCCACCCCTACCTTCCAACTTTTTGTTTTGCCCTTTGATCCATGCAGTTTCCATTAACTCTCCTAACAGAGTAAAAGAGGATGAGAGGAGTAGCAAAAATTTTGGCAGGCACTGAATTATGCTGAGGCTTTAATTTGACAAGTGCACTATCCATTAAAATGTCAGTGGTGTTCCTCCTCTTTGGAGGTTTTTCTGCTTCTTTCTGATCTAGGAAACTCTGGAGAAAAATTGTTCTTTTGGGTCAGGAATATTTGGGCAGCTTTTCTTTATAGTATCCCTAGAATCATGGAAGACAGAAGGAATGTTACATGGTCAATAATTTAGAATCAAGAAACATGACTTTCTTGAGAGCTCCCAATGAAGTTCAGTTCAGAATTGAGTTTAGGCCTAGTACCCATCCCTAATAGTCTCAATTGCAGGTAATTCCTGTTTTCTACTACGTTTAACATTTTATCAAATTAGCAAGTACAGGTTGATAATTCATACTAAAATCATATCTGGTTTTCTAGGAATTGCTTTTTTATTTTTTGACAAAGGTGATTTTAGAAGAAATCTATTGGCTTAGGCAAATCTGAATAAACTGATCAGTCAAAAAGACTTTTTATTTGGAGAGGTTTTAAAACAAGGCTAAGTTTCTTGTAAACATGAATGTTACCCATCAACACTGAATAATTTGAGAAAATATTTTCTCCCCATTTTACAGGCAGAGAAATAAAACCAGAGGTTTGTTTCTGCTCATGTGGGTCTGTATGGCTCCAGATACAGATTCTGTGTCTTAAGATTGAAGTTCAGCAAAACATGATTTCTCTTGAGAAGAAATGAATGCCAAATGGCTGAGTGAGCTGTTATTATTTAACAATTTTTGGGAAGCAATAGAGACATTTTCTCTGAGGTCTTAGATTTGTGTATCACATAGTTCATTCCTGGTGCAAAAATCATAAAATGTATTGGTTTTCTTTGGGAAGGCAGGTTTAGAGTCATTAAAATATGATAGAATATTTCCCTGAAAAAACAAAACGCCACTATCCAGGAATTCGTTTATACATGCATTTTGAAAATAACCATTTAGTTAAGTAGTTGTATCCTGAGAAAAGACTCCAAGTGTCCATTTAATAAATGAGATAGGCTTTAAAAATAGATTTAAATTTCATGCCTCATATTTTGTCCTTGCAAGTCACACTAATTGTTTCTTTTCTACTATATCTCAGAAAAGCAAAAAGATTCATTTAATCTGATAAGAAGTCAGTCTGTAAAATTGAAATGGAACAGAAAAATAACTTATGAATATAATATTCTGCCATTAGTCTAGTTGCATGGCTTTATGTATTTGTTATGTAATAACTTACTCTGAACCATTATCTTAGTAGCACCACAGAAATATTTTTTTATTGGTCTTTCTCCTTACCTTAAAAACAGGTCCACTGTTAATATTTTCATAACCTATAACCTCCTTTGGTAATTTGCCTCCTTGTTTAGTCTTCTTCATTGCATGTATTTTATCCTTATTTTTTCATGCTACAATTTCTATTAACTTCACCATTTCCCCTGATGTTGGAATAGAAAATCTAGTTTAAGTTCTCTGTACATTAGTGCCTACTGATTCTTGACAGGGAGGTATGGGATCCCTTAGTCTCAGTGGGAATAAACTATACCATTGTCTCTGGAAAGGTATGGGACAGCAAGTATCTGAATATATTTTGTCATGCTATGTACTTCAGCATATGAGTGAGGTGATATATAAGAGATTTTTTTTTAAAAAGAAGCGTCTGTAAGGCCATTTGTAAAGAATGACCTATTTTATTTTAAAACTGAACATCATCTGGTAGTTTCCTACAAGCTGGGGAATAAAACAAAGTAAAGGAAAAGTTGTTCCAAAGGCAATGGACTATTTTTGACCATTTTCCTTTGTTTCTTTTGGTCTATTTCATTGGGTCAAGAATGTAGGGAGAATGAAGAGATTGAGTCTTTTTTTTTTTTTTCAAAAAAGAAAGGGTTAGTTTAATTCATTCATTTGGAGGGCTTTCAGTCCTGAAAGAATGTGCCACATATAACATTATAGAATCTTCTTCTGCTCTAGTCCCCTGTGACGACCTCCTTTCCAAGGAAACCAAACTTTGGATATAAATATTGAATATACCGTGGACTACCAAAAGAACCAACAGATCTGTCCTACAAGAAGTATTAACAGAGTGATCCTTGTAAGCCAGGACAGCAAGACTGTGTCTTATGTATTTTGGACATGCTGTCAGGAGGGACCAATATCTGGAGAAGGACATTGTGTTTGGGAGAATGGTGGGTCAATAACAAAAAGGAAGACCTTCAACTAGATGGATTGACACAATGTTTACAACAATGGGCTTAACCATATAAAAGATCATGTGCCTGGCACCATGTCAAGGGGTGTTTCACTCTGTTGTACAGAGGGTCGCTATGACTTGGACTGGAGTCAATGGCACCTAACAACAATGAGAGGTTAATAAAGCATTCTCAGAACTAAATAACACCCAGAAGGCCTCATTGCACCTGGAGAGTTTTGGGTAGCTAGGGGTAGGACAGTGCCTCTTGGAAGCAAGAATGGCCAGACTGTGTCTTACATATTTCGGACACGTAGTCAGGAGAGATCAATCCCTGGAGAAGGACATCGTGTTTGGGAGAGTGGCGGGTCAACACAAAAGAGGAAAACCCTCCACCAGATGGATTGACACCGTGTCTGCAACAATGGGCTTAAACATAAATAAGATCGTTTGCCTGGCACAGAATCGGCAAGTGTTTCAATCTGCTGTACATAGGGTCGCTATGAATTGGACTCGACTTGATGGCACCTAACAACAACAACAACAGGGGTAGGAAGTCGTCCTCAATTTTGATCCAGACTAGGTCAATAGCTAATAATGCCTCATGCCTCCTAACAGCTGTTCAGTGGCCTCTGTGAAATGAGATGGTGGCTGCCATCCAGGTTCTGGACAGCTGTTTTCCTTAGGAAAAGCATTACCATGATAGGCATTAAGTGGATCTCTTTTGGCCTCCTGAATAGGCAGTTTCTCCAGCCTTTGCTCTTCCTCTTTCCTTTTCCTCCTCCCCTCAAATTTTATCTTCTTTTCTGTCTTTACTTTGGGTTTCTCTCCCTTCCCCCTCACCCCTTTCTTTTCCTTCCTCTGTTCACCAGTAGGTGGCCTGGGAAAAAGAGCTGAGCAGTTCCAAAGGGAAGAATGCATCAACACCTCCAACTGAGCTCTCAGCCAGCACCTGCCAGGGAGGGACCTAGGGAAGGGCTGGAGGGAGAGAATTTCTCACCTCCCACAGCGCCTGCTGCCTTGGCCTCAGCCTTGAGTTGCTTTGCTCAAGGTGTGTCAGAGTTTACTCTGGGATTGTGTATTTTATTCATGGAGCAGCTCCTTTCATCGAGAGGCAGGGAACATGGCTGGGTGTGCAGAATGGAAGGGCCCACAGGGAATGTGGAATGACTCAGTAGTTGGGGTGTAAAGCTTTCATCATAACTCCCACTCCCAGCCCAGCCAGGACTCACTAGAGACAGGTTGTTGAGTTTGGGATTCCTTTCTCTTGTAAGAGCTACACTTTTTTGTGGGGGGTATGTATGGTAGCTGTATCTGCAAGCCCCTACTGAGCACACTTGTTCTTTCTAGACATTCTTGGATTCCTAATTGCTGCACTTATTCTACATATTTCTTTTAAAAAGTAAAAATGAAACCCTATTTTTTACTATGCATTTGACAATTACTCAAATGAGGAATAAAAATTTGTGAAACAGGGACTGTTTGAAAGTCCATGACATGAGTTGTGAAAAACTTCAGAAAAATTCTTTGGATGCTCTTTTTCACTTTCACATAAGAATAAGGAAATAGTAGTAGCTAACATGCTTCAAATTTCCAAGCCTGTGTTCAGATCATCCAACTTTATTTTCCTAATCTCAATTTAAGAGCCAAGAAGCAAGCTGACGGAAGGAAGATTCATCACTTGTTATTTTTCCAACCAAAAGGAGGCAATGGCAGGATATGATGCTGTTCTACTATGGAAAGGAAAAAGAAAAGTTAAACAATTTTACAGTGGTTCTGTACTTATTAAAAAGCTCAAAGCATTTTGCCCTGGGCTGTCTCTGGAATCTAAAACCTGTGTACAACATTGTATGGGGAAATCCAACCAACAAGTCTCATGCTGGTTTGCATTTAACTCATTACAACGTTGTTGATTGCTAAGAACACTTACTCGACCAAAAAGACATTCAAGCCTTTTAAATAGTCATAGGAAACCTAAACCAATAGCTCAAGTTGGGGCAATATTAAACAGATGTCAAATCCCAGATATCCTTTGTAATTTAGAAGATAAAATTACTAGTGAACCATTTTCAGCAAGAGTTTCAGCTCTCAGAGCAACAACCAGGACCTACAAAACAGTCATTAAGGAGAAAAGTAGGGTTTAGAGTTTGGGAAAATATCCCATAGCAGCCTATTTTCCAACCATGCTGATCCACTTTTTTCATCTAAGTGATGGGAAAAACCATCCTCTGTCAACTTATGATTATTTTGTTATTTAATGAGTGTCAGATTACTTGAAGATCAAAGTGCTAAATATTATTAATAATTCTAACAAGCAACTGTGAACCATGTATAAATAGAGAAATAGCATTGGAGGCCTGTAATTTCCAAGATGGGCAAATTATCTGAGAGAAGAATGGCTCTGTCTTGTGATTCATTTATTTAGAAAACCTGATAAAAAATATGACAAATGACATGACCAGCATGACTATGTGCCTGTTTGTTCTCATATTTTTTCCCTTAATTCCTCTCAAACATATCTGATGACAAAGTATAAGCAAACATAAAAATCCAACAGAGTTATCATTTTGACTTTATAACCATGTATAGCTCCACCAGGGTTCGATCCCCAGCACAATAAAAATAGGAAGAGGACCTGGAAATCCACTCCAGAAGCAATCCCAAAATAATCAGCCATTGAAAACCCTATGAGGGTCACTATGTGTTGGACCCATTTAATGGCACCTAACAATAAGCCTGCAGCCATACCACTGTGGCTTCCCATCCTGTCAGATCTCAGAAGCTAAGCAGGGTTGGGCCTGGTTGGTACTTGTATGGGAGACTGCCTGAGAACACTACGGTGCTGTAGGCTTGGGAGACAGACCCGGCAACCTACTCCCCCCAAACAATCAGCCATTGAAAACCCTATGGATAGCAGAGAAGCACAAAATAGTGTTTCACTTGTTGTACACTGACACAACGGCACCCAACAACAACAACAAACAGCATAGTCTGGAAGCTCTTTGAACTTTGCATTTAAAAAAAGATTTTTTCTTATTTGCCACTAATTTTTTATTTTCTATTTTTTTGGTACTGGGGGATTGAACCCAGGGCACTCCACCACTGAACTGCACCCTCAGCTGCCTTTTCACTTTTTGAGAAAGGATCTTGCTAAACTGCTCAAACTGCCTCTGGCCTCAAACTTGTGACGCTCTTGCCTCAGCTCCCTCCCTGAGTCGCTGGGATTATAGGCAGGCCATGGTGCCTGGCTGATTTGCTACTAAATCTTCTCCTTAGCTGGCCATTTTCAAACATAGGGCAGTCCTTAAGAGAAAATAACAATTGATGAAGGGTTGATTTATACCTGCCGAAGTCCCCACCTCAAAGGAACCCTGGTTTAACTCTAGCAAGGCAAAATCAATGTCTGAGAAGGGGTGAGATTTGAAGGCTTGGGCAGTGAGTGGAAGTATCATTTCCTGAGCCCACAACTTCTGTCATTGTTGGCTGAGACGTCACCTGGCACTGATGCTTTACATCTACACTAGTTAAAATATAACTTTGTCACCACCTTTTCTTTGTCTTTTCTTTTCTTCTGTAAGGCCCTTGAGCAGTTTGAGAGGAAGACTGGAAGACAAATGTATACTATATATGTTAATAATATTCTATTATTAACAATGCATTTTCATCCTAGGACAACGTTTCTATATGTTTTATATTAATTTTTCTAACTTCCAAAGTCTTCTCTAATAATTTAGTCTGTGGGATGTAAATCTAAGTCTCACAATGGGCCAAAGTGATGATAAAAATGAAGGAATCAGGTTGTAGGGAGAGCCGAGGGTTGTGTCATTGGAGAGGGCCATGCATAAGGCCACCACAGTTTACAACTCCAAGGCAGCACCTGCCCTGCCCTTTCACATCATGGTGCATGTGAATGGCGCCCCCTAGTGTAGAGCAAAGCTGAGGCCCTCTACATTCACTCAGAATATTATCCTTAAGCTTAATAGGTGCTAAGCGTGGATCTAAAGAGCCAGAGATATGGCAGTGAATGAGGTTGACAAAAATCCTGGTCACACACAACTTAAAGGCCTCCCTGACTATTTTGTAAATCAGGCAAAAAGCACTCTGTCAACCAAACAAAATGCATCTGCATGAGGAATTCAGCCCATGGGCCCACCAATTAATGACCTCTACTCTAAGCTTTTAAATTATTTCTGTGGTCTTGCATGTTTTAGGCACTGAGACAAAATGAAGCAATGGACTGACCCCCAGGTTTCATCCACTGCTTAGATTATGCTTAACAAGAGCAGTGTGAGAAAGCCCAGCTAATTAATTTTCAATTAAAATTTTACATCCCATTCCAGAGTCTGTATTTGCCAGTCCTTCCAAGAAACCATAATTCTTAGAGATGAGATATTAAGTAAGAGAGGAAGGAAACTAGAAGGAGGTGGGGGTCATGGCATTCTGCCAAAGCATTACCTGCCTAAATAACTGTCCTTGACACTAATGGGAGATGTAAGTCATTGAGGTCAAAGTGACACCTTGAACAAATTCTGAGTTTGCTCTTAGCCACTTAGGCATGTAATTTTTTTTTGACACAAAAGGAAGATTCTCAAAAGCTTACAGTCTCTGAGGGGTTACGCTAACAGATATGAGGGAAATGCTGAATTTAAAGGGCTCTCTCCATAATAAGGGGCTGGGATTTAGCTCAGTTGGTGCAATGCCGCTCTGCACTCTCCGAGGACCTGAGTTTGATCCCCAGCACTGCAAAAATGGGAAAAGGACATGGCAGTCCACTCTTGAAGCAATCCTGAAACAATCAGCCATTGAAAACCCTATGAGGATCTCCATGAAGCTGATGCAACTCTATGACACCTAACAACAACAACCCCATAATAGTTTATTTCTCAGCCTCATGGTGTATTGATGTCAATCAATGGGAAGTTGAAATTTCATCTGCAGAGAGGCAAACTGGAGCTAAAAGCAGGTCAGTCACCTTGCTCCTTCCATGTTTGGAGGATATGTGTATGCATACTGGAAGATTCAGCAAAACCAAAAAGTGATGTACTAAATTTGTACAAGAAGCTTAAAAAATGTTGTGACGGTACTCAAAAAATTTGTTAGTTTTCCACCTTACAATTCACTTTGCATTTTCTTAAGATTATGACTCAAAAATATTTAAAAGACCTAGGTCATGGTATAAAGGTGTAAAGGCACATGTAAACATTTATATCTTCCAAGAAAGGGAACAAAGATCATCTATTATTTCCTTTCTTCTTTTCTACCTGCCTGCCAGGAGCCTTTTTTTCCAAAACTCCTGATAAATTAATAAAAATGATAATCAGAGGAGAGAATGTTACCATATTAATCTACACATTATATTAAATTACTTTTCCCCAAAGTTTGGAAGCATTTCCTGAAAGCTGTCAAAGGTATTAATTTTCCCCCCTCTCTCTTTAAATCACAAAGCAAAATCCACTGTGTCTCCCCCACCCCTTCTTAAAAAAAAAAAGTTGTCGAGTTTTGCTTTTCTATTCACTGCAGTCCTGGCCAAAGTAAAGCCCTCTTTCTCAATGACGTCAAGATCTTTAGCAAGATTAGGCTTTCATTTCTCTATTGCAGCAATTAGCCAGAGAATGTATAAAAGGCTTCAGAGAGACTCACTAGGCTGCAGAGAGAAGCACTTTGCACCACAGACAGATAGAAGGAAGGAAAAGCCAGAGGGAGTGAGGAAAAGAGGAGCCAGTCGCTCCTGGAGAAGGGACAGAGACAAGCTGGGGAGAAGGAGGAGAACAGAAAGTGTGTTTAAAACGGAGTAAAGAAAGGAAAAACCCAACCCAACCCAACCAAACCTATCCTTAAAGCACATTTTAAAAAACTCTGGCAATTCAAGAAAGAAACAGGCTGCGTTTAAAGAACATAGAAACAATGAAAAGCTACAGAAAAATTTGCAATCTCTGCCACAGTCTCATAGGTGCTTGGAAATGAAAGTAGAACTGCTTGTCTTTAACGGACTCTGACAGGGGTAACTGGATTAGGGACCGGTACGCCAGGCTTTTCTTTCTTTCTATTTCTTTTTTCTTTCTTTTTCCTTTCTTTTTTTTAACATCTTAACTCCTGAAAATAAAAAGAAAAAGAAAAAAAAATAGAAAAAAAGAAAGCAGCAGCTCCGAATTGAATGAATTGATGGGCACACTCCAACTGCTGGGCTGGAGAAACAGAACTTGGTCTTGCCATTTCTGCTTCTTTGAAAGGGGAGACAACTTGGGCTTCCTTTTAATTTAGTTTTTCTCCTTCTCCCCCACCCCCAGCCTTCCTCCTCAACCCCCACCCTCTCTCCCACCACCCCCCTTTTAAATAAGAGGGTGAAGGGGAACCAGAGCGCACAAGGGCACTGACTCAGGAGGCAGAGAAGATGGGTATCCTCAGCGTAGACTTGCTGATCACACTGCAAATTCTGCCAGTTTTTTTCTCCAACTGCCTCTTCCTGGCGCTCTATGACTCGGTCATTCTGCTCAAGCACGTGGTCTTGCTGCTGAGCCGCTCCAAGTCCACTCGCGGAGAGTGGCGCCGCATGCTGACCTCAGAGGGACTGCGCTGCGTCTGGAAGAGCTTCCTCCTTGACGCCTACAAACAGGTGAGCTGCGCCCACCAGGGCTTCTCTTAGGTCCAGGGCAGGGACTCGGGAGTTGGGGACTGGAGGCCACAGGGAGCTGTGAGGTGAGAACTGGGGAGCCTCGTTTGGGAGCTTGCCTAGTGATTATTTTCAAGGGAGTCTCTACATTTTCTTTCTATACCTGTAGTACAGGTGCCCAGGTTAGATATTGGCATGGCAGATTTTATGCTATAATGATTCTGGATGACCTGCTCAGGGGTCTTTAATGAGGGTTGCTGTTATCTTGCTGTGACTTTGGAGTAAAAGGTTTTGTGCCAATAGAATAACTTTGAGTAGAGTCAGAAAATGTTGGGGGCGGAGAGATGGCTGTTATTTGGTGAGCTATCGGCATAAGCCAGAATTCTGCTGTTTTGCTTGATGCTGGGCTATCTGAGATGCACTAGGAAAGACAATTCAACTGCTGTTTTCTCTTGCTGAAACTGTCAGAGTTGACAAGTCAACAAAATGGTCATAGGAAGTGTGATTGGCCACCATGGCCAGCTGGTTTTTGGGAGAAGTAAGAGTTAATGAAAGCAAGCCTGTGAAGCCTCCTACATTGATCCGGACTTGTGGGTCCCTAATTATTAGATACCAGTTTGCAAAAGCAGGATCTGGGAACTGGCTGTCAGAAATCCAGTTTTTGTAAGGGAAACCAAATCTATAAATCCACTTGGTTTCTCAAAAGTAAAATGAGTTGTCTTAGAAAGAGCTGATGAAGTCATTCCGACCTCACGCCTTGAGCATTAGAGCAAAGTTGCCTCCCTCACCAGTGCAGGATGCACTCCCAGCTGCTCTAGAAAAACCAGAGTTGGTGATCTTTGTGTCTAAATGAAAAATTCTGGTGTTTCAGCCTTTTGGCTGCTGGGAGATGTTGGTGGAGCATTTTCAAGTGAGATCTGAAGGGGGAAAGGGGAACAGGTTGGCACAGGTCCTTTGTCAGTTTGCTCCCACTCCCTATGTACATATGACTTCTGAAGGTCCACTGGGGTTAGGAAGAATGAACTCATTTGGCAAAAGCCGATATCAAAGGAGATGATCTTAGTTTTCCCTAGTACTATGGGAGACCTTGCATAAGATGTCAGGGAAGGAGTTTGAGAGGAATATTGAAGCCAGTTGTTCAATGAAATGACACATTTCAGGACGGCAGGACCTGAGAGACAGTGATAGAAACGCAGAATGATAGAGGGGGAAGGGAATGAGTTATCCATAAATAAACACTAGAAAAATGAAACTAATGAAGGAGGTAAAGAATCCAGGACAGGGTTGTTCCACTGAAAATCAAATGTTTAGGAAGGAAATTCCTACTGTAAACTAGGGAAGTTTTACAATTCATGTCTTTTATTGAGAGTAACCTTTAGAGAGTTGCATTTGCTATCCCAAAGTCATGTGAATAGTTAGACCTCTTTTTAGTAAGTGGGAATCCTTTATGAGAATATAAACGAGAGTGGCTGAGTGCTCAGTGTCCTGTAGTGCAAATCCATTTATATTATATAGAGAGAGGCAAATAAGAAGTGTGGGTAACAAGATACTGAAATGATCATTCCATTCCCACAAATATATACACTGAATGTGAAATTTTTATGCTTTTAGGGGGTAGAGAATTTGGAGGAAGTTAGGGGACTGCACACCTATATAAAATATTATTAATTAAGATGTTCCCTTTTCTATACCGATATTTAATATATATTACTTATGGCTTGTTGTCAGTATATTAAACTCTTGTTTTTTGAAAGGCAATTGACATGTGGATGTGGTGGTACACATTTTTAATCCCAGCAACTTGAGAGGTAGAGGCAGGAGGATTGCAGGTTCCAGGCTAGAGGCAGCCTATGTAACTTAGTGAGACCCTATCTCAAGATAAAATATTTAAAAGGCATTGGGAGTGCAGCCCAGTGATACAGCACTTGTAAAATATGCGCAAGGCCCTGGGTTCAACCTCCCACTACTGGGGAAAAAAGAAAAGACAATTGAATTTTGCTTACATTTGTCACATCAACTATGAGGGTGGGTAATATTAAGTGAACATTAATTGTTTTTCCCATTGAGCAGTTTATTGAAATAGAACTGGGAGAGCAAACAAACTCTTCTATGATAAATGTTATTTCTTTTTTCACTGCTGTATAGTGTTCCATTGTGCTGTGATATGTTGTTATTCATATTCCAGGAAATTGAAAAAGATGAGTGATTTGGTCTTTTTCTTTTGGCATATGGTTTGTGTATTCTCCTTCTGTATTTCTTTGTCTCTGTGTCCTGATTTGATTAGTTCAGAGTTCAAATTTGATTAGTTCAAGTTCATGACTGATGCTATTACATTCGCTTTTAATAATTTATACAATAGCTACCATGTGCAGAAACAACCCCAGGATCCATATACCCAGAGACAAGACTAGACTGGGTGTGTGATGAGTGGAAACATTGGGAACATAGCTTGAACTGGATTTTGGTATTTTTCTGTCTTTAGGTATGACTGGGAAGTGGTTATTGTGGTGGCATTTGAGGGTCACTCAAAACCTCTCAAACAGGTTGAATCATTTCACTGAATACTGTTCTTGCCTGTATCTCTGTCTCTTGTGGCCATTTCTAGAGACACTGGAGGAGACTCTGTATGAGATGGCATTGTAGGATTTCATGATCTTGACTTGCATTATTTGGAGGCTGCCATCCAAGCAGCAGAGTTTTCCAGGATGAGAGCAGTGTCCACATGTGATACAATTAGACATGTCATCTGTTATTATTAATCCTCTGGATGTTGAATGTCAGATGCTTAGGAAGATATTTAGGGACAATGGAATAAAAGTCAGATCCCTGTGTTTTACCTACCCAAGAGGCAGGAGAGAAAAAAAGAAAAGAATAATAAAAAAAACTTTGTTCACTGAAATGTTGCAAGAAATTTAAAATTAACTTTAAGGCTTCTAAGATCATGTGAATTTGGTAAGGACAGGGGTTCTGCATATAATTTTGATCGAAAAGAAAGTCTATAGAAACTCATGAGAAATTCCAAGGTAAACAACAGATATTTGTTATCTAAGTTTCTTCAGTCAGTGTCATACTTATACTGTATACTTGTGCTGGTGCTCAAAGACTCAGAAATCCAACCAATGAGCAAACTGTTCTGTCTGGGAGCCTGGCTCTTACCTAAATGAAGTGTAAAGTAAACATATAGTACAGACGCTGACAAGCAGTTTAGTTTCTGCATGGTTAATATTGCAGTGGCATAGGAAATATGTTAGTTGAACATATAATTTTGGATTTGAAAGGACCTCTTTAACATTTGTCTCCTTTTCATTCCCCTCAAGCCTTTTGACATTAGTTTGTACAAAGGAAAATGGCTCTTTTAAGAAACTGTCCCAAAAGTACACAAAGAAGGCCACAGCCAGAGTGTATCCATCACTTGGTTGAAACATGGGGAAATGATAGGGTTTTGAGCTACATTTTCAAGATACAAATGAAAAAGAGAATAAGCAAAAAGGGAATTGAACTCAGAAGAAGGAGTAGGTAGTCTACTCTTCCACTCTGATTTATTTGGCCAATCTTAATGCAAATGGTTAAATCTCCACTTAATGATTGTTTGGCCATGTTTCTAAGGACATTGATGTAGCCTGGTCATTATGTCAAAGGATTTGAAACTTCCTGATAGTTAATGAAGCCATTTCCAGGGCTTTGGATGGTAAGAGTATGTATAAATATTCTGCTACATACCCATCTCCCTTTTATATCATTTTCTTTACTTTTTACCATGAGATTATATGATATTTTATCCAAAAGCCTTGCTCACACTGTGGAAAAAAAAAAGGTTAGTAGTATATGCTCTATTTCCAGCTTCATTTGATGAATGGTTCTTTTTTTCCCATTTGCCTGGTATTTCACTGTCCACATACAAAAATAGCATTATCCTTTCCCCCATGCATTGAACACTCTCAATAAAAGGAATCCCATCATCAAGGGGATCAAATGTGTATATATGATATGTGTTTATACTCATGTTCATATTTGTAAACATGTCCACTGCTACCATTGAATTTGGCCCAGAGATATTGTTTGTTGTAAAAATGAAAACACTTTATTCACCTCCTTTGTTGGTGTTGTATTCATGTTGATTACAAAATCATAAGAAAGGACAACTGTAATAGTGCAGATGAGAGAGACAAAAGTCACTGATGACGATATTACATTTTACGCATGTCCTTTTTGATCCTTGCAGAATAAGGGAACCATTTGGGAACATCGGAACTTCAAGACCAATTAGTGGAAATGATGCTTCTTGTGTTTGGGCATTAAATACTGGGCAGGGTTCTCTTTAGAGCAGCTAATGCTGGCAGGGAAAGAGGTACCGACCTAATTACTCTTCCGCAAGAGTAAAAAATGCCTTTTGAATGCCTCTTTGGCAAATATGTCTCATTAAGGACAAAAACCAAACACAAACCCTCTAAGAAGGGGAAATTAAGATGATAGGTAACTTGTGGCCAGGAGACTTTCTGTGCCACTGTGGGAAATTAAAACAAAGTTTGGAAGTAGCAGGGGATAACTTGTTTTTGTTGAGTTTCTTTCCTGCAGCCTAAATGTTATTATGGGACAAACTTCATTTCCTTCATCATTTTGGCTCTGTGTCAAGGAATACTTTGCTCCTGGGGAAGGCAAAGAATCTTCCATCCTCGAAGACAATAGGGATTCTCTCATTCCGTCCTAGCAAGGTTGCTAACCAAGAAAGCAAACCAAGAAATTCTCCATTGGAAATTCTGGTCTAACAGAAATTTAATTTTCATGGTGATCAAACACAGAAATGAGAATGCATAGTAATGTCTTTTTAAAACCTTTTTTTTTTTAGGTCAAAACAAACCTGTTTTTTTTTTTCCTCCTAAATTTTAGCTGAGTTATCCTACATGAGGTTTTAGCAAAGATAGACAAATTTATGATTAGTTATATGATGCTTATAAAAGCAGACTATGGTCTGCTCACATTCAGACTTGTGTGTTTCTTAGTTTCATTAACAGCAATAATCTTACCTATGCATTTTCTATTACCTGGTCACCTTCATGAGTAAGGCTATCCATGTGTGACATTCTTGTCTTCAGAAGGATCCCATGACTGCTCAACAAAGAACATTGGTTATATTCATTTTATTTGCTGATCAGCTGAGATAATCAAGAACAGATCAATGGCATTGGGTGGTGATTGTGACAGTACTCTATAGGAGGGCCCAGAATTCATATTTCTGAATTTATCTGCTTCAGTGAGATTAACTCATCACCTGAGTTTGATTATGTTCACTTCTGGTCAAGTTTACTATTGAGTGTAAAATTCTCCACTGATGTGAAATTATAATAATAGCATTTATTTGATAATTCATTCAACAGCTTTTTTTCGGTCTTGGAGGATTGAACCTGTGGTCTTCCACATGGTAGGCCAGTGCGCTGTTACTGGGGGAATTGTACTCCAAGGCCCTCTCCCCACCAGTTTTTTATTTTGACATGCTTCTGGCTAAGTTGCACACGCTACCTCTGGCCTGGGACCTGTCATCCTCCTGCCTTAGCCTCCTGAGTTGCTGGGATTATAGGCATATGCCATAGCACCTGGCTCATTTAAAAATTTCTTTTTAAAAAAGTGTATTTCTCAGCCTAACAAAATGCTACCACCCCAGAAGTATAATGTATTTGGTAACTTTCAGAGTTTTTAATTTTAGAGTGATGGTTTGATACTTGTCCTAAATATTCTAAGGCAAGCTAGTCCTGTGTTTTGGAAAAAATTCTGTGGCTGAACTGTCTGTTGTTTCTAAAAAAGGAAGTGTGCTTTAACTTTCCAAGGAAATTAACTGCAGGTAATAAGAGATCACCTGTGATTGAAGCATCAGATTGGATCATCCAGGTGAATAGTTAAGAATAACACAAGGATCAACTGGTCTGCTTGGGTGAGAGTCAGAGGGTCAGCAGCCCACTTATCAAGACCACACATTGTTCATAAAGCTGAAAAATGACTTTAAAATGCAGATGGATGTTTTCATCTGCCATGATACCTATCAGTCTATAATGCAGGGATTATTTTTCTCCCGTGTATGGGTTACTTACTTAACAAGAAGTCTCTGCAGCAGACTCATCTGAATGCACTCAGGTATTTTCATCAAAATATATTGAGGAGCATAGCGTAGACAATATTGTTAAAAGAAGGTGTTCTAGAATCATTACTATCTTAACTAGGAAAATTCTAATGAGAAGGTGGCGGGAATGCTATTCATCACATAGATCTACAAAGAGAACACACAACCTAAAGGTTCATAATTCCCTTAAAATATGTATCTTTAAGTGTAAAGTATATTTTAGCACATCAGACTAGTGTAGTTCATATGAAATAATCAATTTAAAGGAGGCTTATTTGATTTCTTCACATGATGTCACTTGCGAATTAGCCAAGAATATTTACAGAAGTGGGAGAAGGACGTGGCAACCCACTCCCAAGGCAATCCTGAAACAATCTGCCATTGAAAACCCTATGAGGGTCGTTATGAGTAGGACACGGCTTGACGTCACCTAACAACAACAACAATTTACAGAAGTACCTTTTGTCCCTGGTAGTAACTTAAACCAAATATATTTACTTAAATCATATTAGCAACTTTCTTTTCTTTTCTTTTTTTCCCTGTATTGGTAAATATTGGTGGGGTACAGAGTAAAGTAGCATTTGCTTTTTCCTTTATGCAACTATTACACCACTTTTGGTTACACTTTTATCAAGTTATGAGGTTTATGGAACCTTTTGACTAATACATAGTAAAACTTGTATGTGTATTTGGATTATGTTCCCCTATTAGCAACTTTATTTTCTAAGAAGGAAGATTATTTTAAAAAAATTTTTAAAAAAACTAACAGTGTCTGCCAAGACTTTTGAGACAAAGAAAGAACTTTGATTCTTTCTCTAAGATAAATTGAGTCACATATTTACATGAGGTAGAAGCTTCTGAATAAAAGCTATTGAGTGTTTTACATCAACTTGGATTGTAGCTTCTTTAGCAATTCACTCTAAGTGACTTCAATTAACAGAAGTGTTATATGTGGCTCTATTTATATGAGGGAAATAAGTTAATCCAGTTGGAAGTGTTTTGTAATATTAAGGATAGTATATAAAAATCAATTGTACTGTCGTAAACTGTCTCTAATGTTATTGGCTTTGATTAAACCATTCAAGGGGGAGATCCAATTGTGTTAATTTAGACTGAAGTAATTGGGTCTTTTATATTGTCTGCTTTTTATTATCAATTTACAGTTCCAGAGGCCACAAACTTTCTTTATTCTGTGTTCAAGTATTGATGCTTTGTGCAAAGGGGGCACATGGAGCAATTTTTGTCTGTATCTTTTCTACCTGAATATTTTATCATGCAAAGAAGATTGTTAATAAATTCTATGGTAGAAAAGCATATTGTTTGTGACTTCTTATGACATAAGCCAACAAAAACACATGGAAAATGAGAAATTAACTGGAAGTAGCACTCTGGAATAGCTATGTTTTTCTGTTTGCTTGCCTGTCTTTATTTTGTTTTTTAATGGATATTGTGAGGTTCTCACCATAAGAACCATAATGTAAGCAGTAGCAGTGGAAACCTCAAGGGAGGGTACCACACTGAGGGAAGCCCAAATTTCTTCTCAGAACTATTCATTTATTTATTTATTTATTTATTTTAAACACAGATTTTCCCAGGAAGGAGTGGTATTCCATTTCACATGGTGAGGTGGAATCTGATGATGGCAACATATACCCGTAAAGTGATTTGTAGTATAAAGAGCTTCTTTCCTTATGCTCTCCTCCAGTAACCATATAAGGAAGTCAGGCACTAATATGTCCACTTTACATATGGGGAAGCCCTGAAGTGGTTAAGTGGGAGTAACCCTTCTTATGAGTGGTGGATTCCAGGTTGTCTAGCTCTGGCTAAGAATACAGCACATTGGCAAAATCATCCATTGGTTGAAATTAAATAACATCATGCATAAAAATTCAGGTACTGTCTGAGTATTTTAGAATTCAAAAAGAGGGAATCTGTCCCAAGACTCTGATAATTTGCCTTAAAGTACACCATTTGTTTCTAACCTTTAAAATGAAGTCAATTAATCACCTGTTACACAATGCCTGCTAAGTATTGACAGCAAAGTAAGGATAGTAAAGAATACCAGCCTTAACTTAATTATGAAAAGAATTAACTCTGGTGCCTTCAGTGATGAAAATAAATGCCTTCTGTGACTACACAGAATGAAAAAGACTTTCATTCTCTTTGGCCATTCTTTACATTACCTGCCATAATATCTTTTTACTCAAATCAATATATGTTTTCAACATCCTCTGAAGGAAATACATTTTATCAGAGCCAATTTTATCTAGAGTTAATTGAATCAGCAATGTGTTTAATGTGGTGTTCTCTCTCCCACCCCTCCCCCCCCGTCTTTCCTTTCTTTCTTTCCTTTTTTCTTTCATCATCAGGTGAAGTTGGGTGAAGATGCCCCCAATTCCAGTGTGGTGCATGTGTCCAATCCTGAAGGAGGTAACAACTGTGGAAATGGTGTCCTGGAGAAGGCAGCTGACAGAACCGAATGCCACCTTCTTGACTTTGCCTGCGCGGAGCGCCCACTGGTGGTCAACTTTGGTTCAGCCACTTGACCTCCTTTTACTAGCCAGCTGCCAGCCTTCCGCAAACTGGTGGAAGAGTTCTCATCAGTGGCTGACTTCCTGTTGGTCTACATTGATGAGGCTCATCCTTCAGATGGTTGGGCGGTGCCTGGGGACTCCTCCTTGTCGTTTGAGGTGAAGAAGCACCGGAACCAGGAAGATCGATGTGCAGCGGCCCATCAGCTTCTGGAGCGTTTCTCCTTGCCGCCCCAGTGCCGAGTTGTGGCTGACCGCATGGACAATAATGCCAATGTAGCTTATGGGGTAGCCTTTGAACGTGTGTGCATTGTGCAGAGACAGAAAATTGCTTATCTAGGAGGAAAAGGCCCTTTCTGCTACAATCTTCAAGAAGTCAGGCGTTGGCTGGAGAAGAATTTCAGCAAGAGATGAATTCTAGATTAGCTGGTTAAAAGGTATGATTATAATAGAGATTATTATTTTTAAAAAATCATGGAAAGAAAATTGAGAACTGAATCCACTATTTCAACTGAGTCTTATTGCCTTACTGAAAGACAAGACCTTACCTGTCAGAAGAACATAAGCATCTAACATCTCAATACTTCTTTCACCTCACAAATGACATTGGGCTAAATAGTAGCCCTGTTACCTCTCTTCTTAGTGAAAAGTCTTGATTGAAAAGTTCCAAGTTGGAGAGGAAGAAACCATGATTCAGTGTGTGTTTGTTCTTCCTTGAGAAAGAAGTTTGTTATTCCTTGAGAAAGAAGTGATAGCTCTGATGCATGCTTTTGGACCAGAAGAGAAGAGTTACCTGAATAATTAGTAGACTAGGGAAGCTACTATCTATGTTAAGATAAAATGTGTTGCCTGGGCTTTAGTCAGCATGGATAGAGCCCAACTGGAAAGTTCCCAAATACTTACTTATAATGCGTCTTTGAACCCAGGCCATGTGGTTAGGACTGTGGTGTTTAATGTTTAGAGTAGTTCTAGACATGCAGTGCTTCGTGCCAGTCTCCACAGCCCAGAATTCCCAGGTGTATTTGCAGATAACCAGAATCATCCCTCAACCTGGAGGTTTAGAAATATCATCTGATATGTGGCAGAGGGAGAAAGCACTAGAAGAAAACTAAATTGACAAGGTAGGAAAGAGGAGGCAGAATGACTAGGAAATTTCATAGAGTTTCACTTTGAAGCTATAGGAAGTAAGACTAACTTGTTAGCCTCAGGAACGTAGAAAAATGGATACAAAGCCAAAAAAAAAAAAATAAATAAATAAATAAAAGAAAGAAAGAAAGAAAAAGAAAAAGAAAAAGAAAAAACTAGATAAAAGCTCAACTAAAAATAGCATAGAAAAACTACACATGAAAACAAAGTATTTGTCCCACACTCCTGGATTGAGAAAGAAAAGGTGACAGAAGGGGAAAAACTTAAATACTTGGACTAATGATGGTTTTTTTGTGGAAATAATTATGAAACATGTCTGTGGCTTATATATTTTCAGTGGGTGAATTAAATCCCATTATACGTATTAAAGGAAAAACCAGTGGGTCCAGTGGTGCTGGTCTATTCCTCTCCAATTCCTACATTTATAATGTGGCTCCACTTTTTGTTAGTCTTGGTCTCTAAAGCAGTTCTCTGAATGCTGAGCTTCAGGGGTCTTAAAATAGGTGAATTATAATAAAAGATAGGTACAAAGAAACACGATTTCTTCATTTGTAAAATAGAAGAGAAAGTTAGTTTGAGATAATTTCTATCAATAATTTTGGAAGCTTTTGATATAAGGCTACTCTTGGTATCAGGGAACTTAGTAAAATGGAATTTCCATTCACACTTGGATTTGGACTTGGATTTTTCTTAGTCCCATGAGCTGATGTTTGGTAATCTGAGGTCCCAATTGTGCATGATTATAATTATATATGTGTGTATGTGTGTATATATTTACACACACATACACACACATATATATACAAAACATATATATTATGTTTATTTTAAGATAAAAACAATATAGTTTTATCCACAAGTAATAAAGGGCATAAGTCTCAAAAGATGAGACCAACCAATTTTGTGTGATATATCTTTTTCTATTTGGAGTTACTGTGAAATCAGAGTATATGATTGTATCATAAGGTACAATCAAAAGTTCTTATGTGCATTCCATTAAAATAACTAAATCATACAATAAGACAAATAGTAAAAGATAATCTGAAACTGAATCTATCTTTTTAAACTAGTTGCCTGAAATGAGAAAAAAGTGTGGGATCTGGGTGTGCAAGAAACAAAAGTATCTTTTTAAAAACTGGAGCAACAAATCAGTCATATGGCTAGCTGGTATATTGTTTAGATATTAAAACTCCAGTGTGACTGCTTCTTTTTAATGGAAACATCTAGGCTTTCCAGTGTTTTAAGTTCTGTAAAGAAAAAAAAAACACAAAGAAATAGTGAATTTTGAAATGTGATATTATCTAATCAATTACTGTAAAAATAGATTTTTTTCAGATTCTTCAATTGTTAAGCTCTTGAGTCAAGGCTTATCAATGACCCCTGTTGATTTTTATCTTCAAAATGGTGTTGAGATTTATGTGGTAACCTGGAGGAGTAAAATGAAAAATTGGTTGCAGCACACCCACATCTTTGTCTGTAATCTTCCCCTTTGTTCTACATGGATGATAATGGCACAGGATGTCAGAGAAGCAGGTGGGGGGATGAGATTTGGCTAATGCAATGCTAGTTGTCTGGTGAAAAGAGTGATGGGAAAAATACCTATAGTTTTAAAGAAAGAGAAGGTTGTATGTATGCACACAGACAGTTCTTCTTCAGAAAGATAGTACAATGGAGGAATCTGGCAGAGAAAGTAACATACAAAGACATAGGCTGACAGAGGGAAAGACATGTTCAGTAGAACATGGAAGAGATAGTGGAAGAAAAGCTATTGCAGGTCCAAGGAGAAAGTGGATCGACAAAGCTCAGGAATCCTACAATATGTAGAAAGGCTTCGTCTTGCCAGAGTACAATAAGCCTGTAATTATGTAACCTATTTATCTCAACATAAACTATTATGATTCCCTATGATGTACCTTTTATAAAATTAACAAGACATCAATGTTTGAGAGAGAAGAAAGTCAATGCTTAGCTAGTACGTTCAAGAAACTATTACAGTGTCAATACCAACCTGCTTATCATGTCTTTTATAAAGCATGTTCCTTTGAAGAGTTAGTTATAATTCTCACAAGGGAAAAATATATATAAAACTCTGAATTCTTTTTCTTACTACCTAAATATTTCTCCCTTATAGGCTTTGTTTACACAGAGCTATCAGTTTAGCCTTTTAAGCTGAAATTGCTTGTCTAATATTGAAATCATTTACAAGAAGTTTTAGATATTATCATAACATCTGGATATACTCAAACATTTAGCATTTGCAGAATGTCTTGGAACTATTTAAAACTTACTTCCTCTAAACAATAAAGTATTAATGGAATTGATGGTTTTCTTGAATGAATGAAATACCTGCACAGTAATGTAGAACTGTTTCATACAGCTATTTAAATGCAACTGATCTCCTTGAAGGCAAACTAGTCACTGTCCTTGCTTTTCATAGCTCACATGGCAGCCATTTAACCTACATGGCACTCTATATTCGCATTTTGGATCTCTGGTTCTGTGTCTTCACTTCATTTATAGAATGTGTCCCTGATTTTTGGTAATAAGCACTTCTAAGTATTCTATTTGTTTAAATCTCCCCCCAAGAGATGCTTATTCTCTGATCATATTGCCCAAGTGTATTTTACTATTTTGATTCTTGAATAAACATTACAAAACATGGTAAGGTCATCTGTGGGAGCTGCCTTGCTGCATAAAATACTTGAAGGGCAGGTTAAATACAATATTTATGCCTTTGGGAAAATTCTCAGGTGGATACAAGGTGCCCTTAGCATGCCCTATAGATTTTGTCCACAGCAAGAGAAATATACTGATTTACAGGGCTTCCCATTATGTAAATCATAAAAGGATCACCCTGGACATTTGTTCTACCTGACCTCAGACTGATGGTTTGGAAAATAAGTTTAATTAGAATCCCTTTACCACTGTTAAGGAAAAGTAGACTCTGACTTCTGTCCCATTGAAAGATTAATGAAAACCTCTACTAACATTCACTTTCCAGAACATGATCAATGTCATGTCTCTCAGCGGTAGAGATTGACAGTGAGTCTTTTAATTCTAGGAGCTTTCTAAAACAAATGATATTGCCAAAAATCAGAACTAGAATGTATTTAGTTATATTCCAACTTCCTCCTTTGCCTTAAAAATAGAAGCCAAACACACTCTTTTTGTTTTTCCCAAATGGGACATAAGTGCCAATTGCTGTCTGGTGATGGCACTGCCTTGATCTTGTCCTGAGGCCTTCTATAAAAGGAAGGGACCAAGGCTGGGTAAGTTAGGAAGTAGCTAAGGGGTCAGATCTAGCCCCTGAGGGCTTGGTCTACTGATTTGGAAATACTTGAAAAGAAACTCCTTGTAATGGAGGAAAGCTGCTGAGAGTCACTGAGTGACATTAGGATGAGCAACACATTAGTCCACTTCCTAATGCCTTCTGTTCAGATATCACTAGAAACAAGGTCTCAGACTTAACAGAGCCAGCTTTGTTCCAGGCTGAGTCTGAACTAACAGAAAGCAAACATGTACAGATATTCAAATAAGACTGCTCATGCAGGTCGGGGCTGGCTGCCCACGTTGGGCAGCAACATCAGAGCTCCAGGGAGTTTATTTAATATTTACTGAGACTTCAGAGACCCAGCAGATGTTTAATGAAGTCACTCTTTTGGCACAAACTACCCTCCCCTCTCCACCTCAAAAAAAAAAAAAAAAAAAAACTAACAGGTAAACACATCAATAAAAAAAGCCCACAGAAGGATATGGGAAATAAATAAAATTCTCTCAGACTTGCTCCAGATATGTCACTGGTCAGTGTGGTTTTTATGTGTGTTAGGATAGGGGGATGTGAAGACATAAGTATCCAGTACTTTATAACCAAAGCAATTAAAAGATATTGGGTAGGGAATGTTGGCCAGTTTTGTTTAGTTTTGCATCACATTATCACCGGACTCACTAGCCCAAGTAATCGGGCGCCCGAAAAGGGAGATGGAGATGGGCAAAGTTCACCAGTGTGCGAATGATAACTACTGACAAAAGAGTCATCCACTCAGTTAGTGGTTGGATATAGTCACACTAGTGTGCCTGTCCCCATCTCTGTCTCCCTAGCAAGGAGAATATTCGGGACACAATGTGAAGAGTACTGGGTCAATGTGGTTAGAATGTATGTATGTATATCTCTGCTTTTGAGTAGCAGAAAAAGAAATGTTTTGGGGATTATCAGTAGAAAGAGTGTTATTCTATTGGTGCTGAGTGGTATGTGTGCTTTTACAATTTGTTCTTGTATTTTAATAAACTTGGAATAAAAGAATGGAGTTACTCTTTGGTTCTATTTATTTTTAAATTACTTTCTAGACCTTGCCACAGGTTGGAACCCATTCATGGTTGACAAGGGAAAGAGAGTCCATCATTCTAATATTTATCCCTTGGTATTCATGGGCACAGGAGCCAGCAATGCCAGATTGTTTTAATCTCATGCTGTGTGCCAGAGTCTTCAAGGAAATCAGGACAAGTTAAAAGAAAACCTTCAGATAATTTCCATATTTATGAACAAGTTACACACAGAATTCATGGAAAGGGGTATGAATTAAGAGACTGTAGAACAAACTTTTATTTTGTTAGATTTATATCCCAGGTTTTCTAATTGCAATAAACGTTCCAGGGAATTAGTTAAAGCAACACAGACACAAACACATATCATACATACACATGTATGTACACACATATATTATGTGACCGGCAGTGCATTAATGTATAATGAAAACAACTCTTGAACACATTTATATCAAACACTTTCCACTATGAGATGGTCCAAAAATATGAAAGTTATTTGGAGAAGGTGCCTGTTAAAAACAAGGTGTATGTTAACTGATTAAAGGTGTGCTTTTTTTTTCTCCTGAAAACAAGCTTTTTAACCAAAGTATTACTATCTCCTGAGACTCTGAACTTGCTCGTGATTTTTCCACCTAACAGTTTCATTAATATTTGTTTTTATTAGTATTTTAATTATATATAGATAGAATACAGAGTGATAATTCAATTCATATATTCATTATGCAATTACTGGATCAAGATTGTTTACACTTCCATGTCAAACATTTTACAGAAAAAAGTAAAAGAGAAAATTTAAATTTAAAAAGCAGAAAAATTTTGATTAACATATAATGACAATTGTAGAAAATTATGAGTTATACTACCTTTTTTGGATTATCATAGAGTTGCATCCTGTATTTTGAACTTTTTCTCTCCCTCCTTAATCCTGTAAGTTGCTCTCCCCTCCTTTCCCATTGTCCATTCCTTCCCATTAGTCCCCTCCCTCATTAATATTTGTAGCATCTTACATAGTATTCTAGATTTTAATGGAAAATAATAAAAGCATTAATTTGACAACCATTTATTGAAATTCAAATTTCCATTCTTTGGACGGCCTCCTGCTAGATGCAATGTGATGTGCAAAAGTAGTATAATTAAACACATAAAAGATACGATTCCTTCAAGGAGCCTATTGTGGATTCATCAAAACTCTGCAAGCATCAAACTCAAATGAGTCTAAAAGAAAAAATGAAACTTATTGGCTGATATAACCAGAGTCTGCAAATGATTGGGATGAAACTTTCTCAGGAACAGCTGGATCCAGGGACTAAGACTTTTCATGCTTGCTAGGTGTTTTGTGCCTGTTCTTTTTTGAGGAGTCTGCCTTTTCCCTCCTAGCATTTTCTCCTTATGTTGGGTGGCCTGGCTAGCAGGAAGCTGCTGACTTACAAGCTAACTGTAAGATGGTTTCAGTGTCATCTGACCCTATTGCCAGAGAAGCACTTGGACTGGACCAACTTGTGAAATATGCACACTCTGTTGGTGTGGCGGTAATGTTTGTTACCAAATCAGAAGAGCAAGAGGAGTTGAGTGCAAAAGTTAACTTAGTGACTTTTTCTTTAAAAAAAAGAAAGAAACTTTATTATTTCAGAGCAGTTTTAGATTTATAGCAACATTGAAAGGAAGATACAGATATCTACCACATTTCTCCTGTTTCATGAATGCTTAATCTCCCTTATAATCAACATCACCCACCACAGTGGTACATTTGTTTTAAAACATGAGCATACTTTGATTAATATGTATCACTTAGGTTCCACAATATACCTTAGGGTTCATTCTTAGTTTTGTACATTCTATGGGGCTTGACAAATGTCTAATGACATTATAGTACCAAACAGAATATTTTCATTACTCTATAAATCCTTCCCAGTGCAACCTTCAGCACTCTGATCTTTATACTGTCTCTATTGTTTTACCTTTTCCAAAATGTAATATAGTTGGAGCCACATAGCACTGGGCCTGTTCAGATTAACTTTTTTTCACATAGACATATGTATTTAAGGATCTTCCATGATTTGATAATTCATTTCTTTTTGTTGTTGTTAGGTGCCATCAAGTTGAGTCCGACTCATAGCAACCCTCATAGGGTTTTCAATGGCTGTTTCTGGATTGCCTTGGGAGTGGATTGCCGCATCCTTCTCCCATTTTACGGTCCTGGGAATCGAACTCGGGACCTCAGAGACTGCAGAGCAGCACTCTACCAACCGAGCTAAATCCCAGCCCTCATTGCTTTTTAGTGATGAATAATATTAAATTGTTTGAATGTACCATAGTTTATCCTTTCACTTACTGAAGAGTGCCTTGTTTGCTTCCATGTTTTAGCAATTAGGAATAAAGCTACTATAAACATCTGTGTGGAATATTTTATGTAGACAAAAGTTTTTGACCCTTTAGGTAAGTACCTAGGAATGTAGTTATATAGTAAGAGTATTTTTACTTTTGAAAGAAATTGCCAAACTGTCTTCTTGATGCTTGACTGTTGTCAATGTTCTTTGCTTATTTTAATTCGTATTTTCCAAAGTGGCTGTATCATTTTTCATTCTGACCAGCAAAGAAGGAGAGTTCCTGATGCTTCACATCCTTGGCAGAACTTGGTATCACTTTATATTTTGTCATTGAGTTTTAAGAGTTATTTTTATACTTTGGATAACAATCTTTTATAAGCTATATCTTTTGCAAATATTTTTCTCCTAGCCTGTATTATATTCTCATTCTCTTGACCTTGTCTTTCACATAGTAGAAGTTTTTAAATTTAATGAAGTCTGGCTTGACAATTATTTCATTCATGGATCATGGCTTCAGTGTTTTATCTAAAATGTCCTCTGTAAACGTAAAGCCATCTAGATTTTCTCCAATGTTTTCTTCTGGGAGTTTCATAGTTTTGTATTTTACACTTAGGTCTATAATTTATTTTGAGCTAACTTTATGAACAGTGTAAAGTTTGTAAATATATTTTTCTTTCTCTCTTTTTTTAATGCAGATGTCCAGTTGTTCCAGCATAATTTTTTGAAAAGATTACCTTTATTCCATTGCATTGCCTTTGTCCTTGGTCAAAAGTTAATAGATTATATTTCTATGGATCTATTCTAGGCTATGTATTTGTCTAGTCTTTCACCAATACCACAATGTCTTCACTACTATAACTTTACATTAAAGCTTGAGGTTTGGTAATGTCAGTCCTCTGACTTTACTTCTCCTTTAGTCTTGTGTAGATTTTTGTGGGTCTTTTGCATCCTCATATAAACTTTAGAATCAATTTGTTGTCATGCATAAAGTTGTGATTTTTATTGGGATCTGCACTGAAACTATAAATCACATTGTAAACAATATAATATTTACATATTATATAACATATGCAAATATATAACATTTAATATAAAATTAAAAATAAATACATATTACATATAATATTTAATAAATATCGACTTACTCAAATTCTCTATTCTTTTTACATGAGTTTGGCAGATTATATCTTTCAAGGAATCAGTCCATTTCATTCAGGTTACCAAATTTGTGGTATAGAGTTGTTCATAGTATTCTTTTATTATCCTTTTAATGTTCATGGTATTTGTAGTAATGTCTCTTCTCTCATTTCTAATATTAATAATTTGTGTCTTTTCTCCTGTTTTCTTGGTTAGCTTGGTTGGGGGCATATTTTATTGATTTTTTCAAAGAGTCAATTTTTCATTTTTTTGATTTTTGCTTTGTTTTCCTATTTCCATTTTATTAATTGTTACTATATATTTTCTTCTATTTCCTCTGGATTTAATTTTCTTTCCTTTTTCTAGTTTACTAAGGCGGAAATTTAGGTTGATGATTTAAAATCTTTGTTCTTTTCCTTTTTCCTTTCTCTCTTACTGTTCCTTTTGGTATTCCTGTTATGCGTATGTTATAGCTTTTGTATTTGTCCCACAGTCTTGGATATCCTATTCTGTTTTTCTTTTCTTTTTTTTCAGCCCTTATTTTTTATCCTTTCCAGTTCTGGTGGTACCAACTGATACACCCTCAGGCTCAGAGAATCTTTTCTCAGCTGTGTCCAGTCTACTGATAAGTCCATCAAAGGCATTAATTTTTATTACAATGATTTTGATCTCTACTATGTCTTTTTGTTTCTTAGGATTTCTGTCTGATTAGATTGCCTGTTTTTGTGTGTTTTCTACTTTATTCTTTAGTACTCTTAGAATTTGAATCATAATGGCTTTAAATTCTAGTCTGATAGTTCTGACATCCCTTCCATGCTTGGTTCTGTTGCATGCTCTGACTTTCAAAATTGTGTTTTTTGCCTTTTAGTATGCCTTTAGTTTTTTTCTTTACAGGCAGATATAATACACCAGGTAAAAGAAACTCCTGAGCCGGGTGTGGTGGTGCATGCCTGTAATCCCAGCGGCTTGGGAGGCAGAGGGAGGAGGATTGCAAGTTCGAGCCCAGAGGCAATCTGTGTAATTTAGCGAGACCCTGTCTCAAAAAGTGGAAAAAAAAAATGGGCTGAGGCTGCAGCTTAGTAGTCCAGCACTTGCAGAGCATGCAAGCACGAGGCCCTGGGTTCAATCCCCAGTAACACAAAAAATAAAAATAAAAATTAAAAAAATAAGAAACTCCTTTAAATCAGCTTTTAATGATGTAGTGGCAAGGCGTGGGAAAGGGGAAGTGTTCCATTATCCTATTATTAGTCCTCAGTCTTTTAGTGAGCCTATGCTTCTGGACTATGAACTTTACAAATGTTTTTCAATCTTTTTCCTCTTCTCTTAGGTAGGACAAGATGACTAGTATTGGATGGAGTTGTGTATCCCTTTCCTGAGATCACCTGTTTTTAGGTGCCATCAAGCTGTGTCTGACTCAGTGACACTCATAGGGTTTTCAATGGCTGATTGTATTGGGATTGCCTCTGGGAGCAGGTTGCCACATCCTTCTCCCATTTTTGCAGTGGTGAGAATTAAACCTGGGTTGTCAGAGACTGCAGAACAGCACTCTACCAACTAAACTAAACCTCAGCCCCTGAGATCATTTAGGGTCTTAAAATGCCCCAGCTGGTTAGGTTCTGGTTAACTAGTTTCTCCTGAGGGAAGGCTTGCTTAAAAGAACAGAGCACTCTGCTGATTTCAGTGGTTCCTTTTGCCTTGCTTCTGTTGGATTCCAGAGAGGATTTCTCCCCAATATTTACTGAGAACCTGGTCAAAATTTGAGATGTCAAACTCACAAGTGTAGGGACCCTCATGACTGGGTCCTTCCGGAATTTTTAACTCTCAGATTTGCTCACACCAAGCGTCCTGCAACTTAATCAATTACAAGTTACGTTCTTCTACTCAGTCAACAGTTCCTGCAGTCATTTCTACTTGTGAGTCTCTTTTCTGGTAAGCTGTAGCTGTCTGTATTTGCTTGTCTGTTCTACAACTCTGGCAACAAAGTTTTGCCTTTTGTCCACCTATACCTCATTTGCATATCTAGGAAGAGTTCTTGATTGTTCATTTGTTTACTTGTCAGGGTGGAGTGGTGACTTCTAAGCTCCTTACATGAGGAACTGGAAACCAGAAGTCTCAGGAGTCATTTTTAACTTCTCAAATAATAAATATTAAAGGAGTACAGGGCTACCTTGATTAGTATTTAAATATGTATAATCAGTGAGAACATGTCCAAAAGAAGGAAAAGACCCATGGACAGAAGTTTCAGAGGTGACTTTATAGAGTTTAAAGGGACTTAAATAGATCAAGGAGGATGGCCAAGATTTAGATAGAGAAGATGCACTATCTTTCATTTGGAAAGTCCACATATACTTACTAAATGTCCGTTGATTGTGCCTAAACTGGTCATTCAAAAAGCAACAACACTAAGTAGGTCAATTATCTTAGAAAGGAGAATTTAATTCATTTCGGTAAAAGTTGAAGGAATTGAGCATATGACAAACTATGTGTCACAATTCTTTGTATTACTCTTGGGTGAGTAGATATTTAAGTAATTAAAGTGTTATTGTTGTTAGGTGCTGTCATGTTGGGTCTGACTCATAGCAACTCTATGTACAACAAAATGAAACATTCCCCGAGATTTTGCCATGCCTGGCACTATGTCAGTGCTTCTTTGCTATTCATAGAGTTTTCAATGGCTGATTGTGCTTTCAGGATTATTTCAGGAGTGGGCTTCCAGATCCTCCTCCCATTTTAGTGGTGCTGGGGGTTGAACCCTGGGCCTCAGAGAGCACAGAGCAAGCACTCTACCAACTAAACTAAACCCCAGCCCATAACCAACAATAATTATTTTGACATTATATTAGCTCATTAATAAGCCACCAGTCATTATAAAAAGTACATTTATTGGATGGTATACAAAAGACATATGATATGGTTTCCCACAATATAAGATTTCACAGTCTACTTAGTAAATGAAAAATCTAAACCTAAAGATTTGTAACGTAGCTGATGTAAGCTCCAAATGTACAGAGCCTTGAAACCTTGAAGTTTTGGTGTTTAACTCTATCCAGAAAGACTTTGAAAAGAAAAGGGAGAAGACACATAGAAAAAGGTATTTAAAAAAATACAGGCATCTTCTGGCTAGCATTGAACTCTTATGATATTCCAGGAAACTGTTAAACTAAAATCCTTAGCAGAGCGCATTGTTTTGGGGCAGTCACAATCATTCCTAGTTTCACATAGGTGAGGATTCACTGATGTTTAGTCAACTGCCAGAGTTTATATTTGTTGAATACCCAAAATGAAAATAGGCTAAGAGGCACAGAATAAACTCTCATCATAGACGAGTGCAAAAAAGTTGACAACTTTCAATTGGGAAAACGCCGTCTGTTACTGTGACTGAAATGTACAACTGAGCCACAAATCTGGCCTTTCGGGAGTTCGAGTGGTCTACCTGTAGGAGCCAAGACTGGCTAGAGCCAAACAGCTGTAGTTTGGCTCCATGTGGAGCAAATTGATAGTTGTAACCTTGTTGCTTAAATATTCAGGAGGAACAATTCTGGATACTGCAGCTGCCTGAGTCTTTCAGGGTAGTGGCAGAAATTCCAGATACCTTTTGATAAATTGTAGTCATCTTAACTAGTCAAAATCAGGGAGATTTGGCTGAGAGAATTCCAGGGATACTTGAATCCATTGCTCCCATTCTTGCTTCAGGAAAAGGGAGTTTCACTTGTCTTCCCTCCTGGCTTTGTTCTCCCCTACATATTCTCCCTGTCCCTCTAGAAAAAATACAGCTTTATATGTGATGGTCATGGTGGTGGGATGGCATGGACTGGACTGTGTAGGTACTATAGTCTATGTAATTCAGGCAAAAAACCCCCTTGATTTACCCATTTTGGATAAGACAGGTGAGGGATTTTAGGCAATTTAATAGTGTGTGTAGTCCACAGGCCTAGGTAGCCTCACAGACCACACCCAAAGGAGGCTATGACATTCCCCCTTAATGCTTCAGGATAGGTACTCATCAAGTGTTCCTGCCTGAGCCACTAGGTATCCATTGCCATCTGTGTTTATCTATGCCGTTTAGGTTACCTGTGTCACCAAACTGTTTGTTAAATGTAAATGCTCTATCAATTCTAATAGAATTCATCATAAATGTTTGACATAGAAATGACTTTACAGTCAAGAAAATACTAATAGAAATTTTGGAATTACCACCCTCTCATGGTAATAGGGGAAAATAACCCCCCATTTGTATCAATTATAATCCTATGGAGACAAACCTCCCCTGCTTTTGTAATAGTTACAGTTTCTCTTATGAAACCCCAAGGTTATTATTTCTTTTTTGTCTACTCCATGACTGAATCCACCAAATTAAGTGTGCTCCAAATTATACTTTAAAGTCAAATAAGCATATGTTATTATATGTTGTGAGACCAGCAGCAGTGCCCCTGTGGTGTCCAATCCCATCAGATCTCAGAAGTTAAGAAGGGTTGGGCTTGGTTAGTACTTGCATGGGAGACTAGCTGGGAACATCAGGTGCTGTAGGCTTGGGAGATGGACCCAGTAGCCCACTCCCAAAAAATAACCAGCTATTGAAAACCCTATGAATAGCAGAGTAGCACTAACAATAGTGTTTCGCCTGTTGTACATAGGGTCTCTCTGAGTTGGACATGGACTTGAGGGCACCTACCAACAATAATAGCATTATGTGTTGTAATGGCTGAAATACCCTAAATTCATTCTCTGTCACTATTTCTTTTTTTTAAATTTTATTTTAATTTTTTTTTCTCTTTTTTTATTAGAAAATTTTAAAGTACATCATAATGTGATTCATTTTGACATGCTTTTCATTGTGACAATTTTCATATGTGCAATTTGATAAACATTATTCATATAGGTTACCCCTTACCCTCCCCTATGTTTCCCCCCCTTCCCACCTAAGTTTCCCATCTAAGTCTTCTCTATCTTTTACTATGTAGTATTTTTGGGAATTTACCCAAAGGGAGATGGGTCATAATACCACAGAGATACCTGCATCTCCATGTTCAATGCAGCGCTTTTCACAATAGCAAAGATATGGAATCAACCAAAGTGCCCTTCAACAGAAGAATGGATAAAAAACTATGGTATATATACAGAATGGAATACTATTCAGCAATCAAGAAAAATGAAATAGGGTCATTCGCAGCAAAATGGATGGAATTAGAGAAAATTATTTTAAGTGAATGAACACGAGCTCAGAAAGAGAAACAACACATGTTCTCACTCATATGAGGGAGCTGATTCAAAATTACAAGAAGGAAAAATCCTACTCAAAGTTCGGATCATAATAAAAGGTGGGGAGGGAAGATAAGAATGAGGTCAATATGAATGGACTAGAAATCGCATGTAATTGTTCTAACAAGATAAAAACAAAGACCACTACAGGAAAAGTTTCTATCTGTCACTATTTCTTATGGAGAAATTTAATTTGACATACATGTTGTTGTTGTTGTTGTTGTTATTAGATGCTGTTGAGTCAGTGCCTGACTCAGAGTGACCCTAGGTACTACAGGTGAAACACTATTATCAGTGCTTCTTGGCTATTCATAGAGTTTTCAATGGTGGGTTGGTTTTTGGGAGTGGCTTGCTGGGTCCTTCTCCCAAGCCTACAGTATCTGGTGTTCCTAGGTGGTCTCCCATCCATGTACTAACCACGCCTGACCCTGCTTTGCTTCTGAGATCTGATGGGATTGGACACCACAGTACTACAGCTATATGTTTTTTAAAGGTACTTTCCTTGGGTAACATCAAACAATGCCTATTTGGACTTTGCGGAGTTCAAAGTTCTAGCCTGTGTCCACTTTTGCTTCCCGTGTTGTGGTGTTTATAGCTTCTGTGTAGAGAAATTGGTGATTAACATCTGGCTCACCTTCTAGTTACACATTTGTTGTTGTTGTTAGGTGCCATCAAGTCATGGCCAAATTATAGCAACCCTTATAGGGTTTTCAATGGCTGATTGTTTTGAGATTGCCTTGGGAGTGGATTGCCACATCCTTCTCCCAAGTTAACACATTTAGAAGATGTTATTTTCTACTATAGATAAACACTTTATACACATACAAAAATATATTTTTACTAGTAGTCCATGTATTTCATTCCAGGGCATGTAAAGGTTGTTAGGCACCGTGGAGTCAAGTCCAATTCATAGTGACCCTATGTACAACAGAAGGAAACACTCCCTTATACTGTGCAATGTCCAGCACTATTGTCAGTGCTTCTTTGCTACTCATAGGGTTTTCAACAGTGGATTGTTTCAGGAGAGGGTTACCAGGTCCTTCTCCCTAGCCTACAGCACCTGGTATTTCCAGATGGTCTTCCATCCAAGGACTAAACAGGCACACCCTGCTTAGGTTCTGAGATCAGGTGGGATCAGATGCCAGGGTGCTATGGCTCCTGAGCTATGTAAAGGTTAGCCACCTTCTAATGCCTCGAGAGAAATGAATTCCTTTATGTAGTTAAGGAAAAAGGTGAATTGAACTCTAATTGGATTGGCACTTGATATATTCTTAGTACCAGAAGGAGGAGATGTTCCTAACTGGATGTGCCATGATTATGGAAAGGACATCCAAAAAATTATCCACAGCAAGGGCTATTTCTGTTTCTTGATGATTCAGGTACACTTAGTGACATGCATAGCCCAGAAACACCAAACATGTTTATATGCCAGTTTTGTGTGGAGCTGGAAGGCCACTAAGTAATAGTGATCCTTTGAGTGCTGAGTTGCTTCACTGGCTTCTTAATCACTGTTTGGAAAACAAGCCTCCAAAGTCACCAATAACCTCCTAATCTAGACAAATCTAGAAGTAATTATTTTCTGTCCATGTTCTCCATGTTTCAACAGCATTGTTGTTGTTGATAGATGCCTTGGAGTTACATCTGACTCATAGTGCCTCTCATAGGGTTTTCAATGGCTGACTGTTTCAGGATTACCTTGGGAGTGGATTGCCACATCCTTCTCCCAATTTTGCGGTGCTGGGAATCGAACTCAGGATCTCAGAGACTGGAGAGAGGAGCTCTACCAAGTGAGCTAAATCCCAGCCCCCTCAAAAGCATTAGGCATTTTTAACTATTACAGTTTTTCTTTTATATTTTCTCCTTTTGCTTAGTCTATTAAAAGTGGATATTGTTTTTCTTTTCTGTCTGTGTTCTCTATATTTTATTTTGTTTTATTTGCATGCAGTATAATGAAATTCATTATGGAATTTTCATACAACTGCTTCATGTACTTTGCATTTGTTCTCTCCCAATTTACTCCCTTATGCTGCTCCCTTTCTCCCTCCCACTAATCCTCTCCCCTCTTTGGATAAGTACCCTTGTATTTTTCAATCTTAGAAACACCCAATTATATGTGTGTATACATATACATGCCTGCAGCTGTAGCCCTGTGGCATCCGATCCCGGCAGATCTCAGAAGCTAAGCAGGGTTGGGCCTGGTTAGTACCTGGATGGGAGACTGCCTGGGAACACCAGAAGCTGTAGGCTTGGGAGAAGGACCTGGCAACCCCCTCCCAAAAATCAATCTGCCATTGAAAACCCTATGCACAGCAGAGAAGCACTGACAATAGTGTTTCCCCTGTTGTACAGAGGGTCACTATGAGTCGGATACCGACTCAACGGCACCTAACAACAACATACGTATACATATTTCTTTTACTTTAAGCTAGATCTACCTTCTGCATGTGAGTGAAATGTGGTATTTCTCTTTCTGCGCCTGGGTTATTTTACTTAAAATGATGACCTCCTGGTACATCCATTTTCCTGAAAATGCTACAATGTCATTCTTCTTTACATTCAAATAGTATTCCATTGTGTATATATACCACATTTTAATAATCTTTTCAATGTCTGACTCATAGCAACCCTACATACAACAGGTGAAACACTATTGTCAGTGCTTCTCTGCTCATAGGGTTTTCAATAGTGGATTGATTTGGGGGAGTAGGATGCTGGGTCCTTCTCCCAAGCCTATAGCATCTGGTGTTCCCAGGCAGTCTTCCATCTAAGGACTAATCAGGCATGACCCTGCTTAGCTTCTGAGATCTGCTGGGATTGGATGTCACAGTGCTACGGCTGCAGGCTTAATTTTGGTAGGCCATATGTATTAAGAAATTTATCCATTTCTTCTATAGTTTTCTTTTTTGAGGGTACAAATTCTTGAAGTAATCTGGGAATCCTCTATATTTTATTGGTATCTGTTGTAACGATTCCCTTTTCATCTCTAATTTTATTAATTTGGGTCTTTTTTCACTTCTGTGTTTTAGTTTGGTTAAGAGTTTCTTAATTTTGTTTATCTTTCCAAAGAACCAAATCTTAGTTTCATTGATTCTGTGTATTTGTTTCTTAGTTTCCATTTCATTTATTTTTTTCTTTGATCTTTATTACCTCTTTTTGTCTACTAGTTTTGGGACAGGCTTGTTGTCATTTTTCTAATGCCTTAAGTTGTATCACAAAGTTATTTGAGTTTTCTCTTTTTCTTTTTTGATGTAGGAACTCATGGTTATGAATTTTCCTCATAGGACTGCCTTTGCTATATCCCAAAGATTATGGTAGGTTGTATTTTCATTGTAATTTGATTCTAGGAATTTTTTAACCCATTAATTGTATCATCCTATTTATAGGATAGTAACAAATTTGCTGATTATTATTCCTCAGTATTTATATCAGACTCATGCGCATGGACATGTTATCACACTATCTCTCAACTGTATCTCCTGCCAGCTACTTGTTTTTATGTTTATTCTAACGGAAACTACAATGTCATGAATATTTCCTTATAAGGGAGTTACTGCCCTTTAAATAGGACACTGTATGTTAATGAGAAAATTTCATCTCTGATTTCTTCAATGATTCACCGATATTTCAAAAGTATGTTATTTAATCTCCACGTATTTGTAATATTTTTGTAATTACTCTTGTTATTGATTTGTAGTTTTATTCCATTGTGGCACAATAGGATACAAGGAATGATTTCACTTTTTAAAATTTGATGAGGCTACTTATGTGAGCTAAAATGTCATCTATTTTAGAAAATGTTCCATGTGCTGCTGAGAAGAATTTGTATTCCACATCTGTTGGATGAACTATTCTGTAAATGTCTGTTAAATCCAGTTGATTTATGGTGTTGTTCAACTCTAAAGTTTCATTGTTGAGTTTTTGTTTTGATGATCTGTTTATTGATGAGAGTGGCATATTGAAGTAGCCAACTATCAGTTCCTTCATGTCCAATAATATTTGGTGCCAGTGTTTGGTGCATAAATATTTACAAGGGTAATGCCCTTTTGGTTGATTGTTCCCTTTATTAGTATGTGGTGAGCTTCTTTGTCTATTCTGATTAATTTAGAGTCGAAGGCAACTTTATCAGATATCGGCATAGGAGCCCCTGCTTTTTTTCCCCACATGTTTGGTAATTCATTATCCATTCTTTCAATTTCAGTCAATGTTTGTCCTTTTGAATGACTGTGTCTCTTGAAGGCAGCAAATAGTTGGACTTTCTTTCATAATCTAACTGGCAAATTTATGTCTCTTAAGTGGAACATTAAGACCATTAATATTTAGAGTTATAATTGACAGGAATTTTGTGTTTTGTGTAATTTTGTTGGCTTAGTTATTGATTTGAGTGATAATTGTTCTTTACTTTCTCCTCTGTTTATATTAGGAGTTTTCTGGCTTATTAAGTTAGGTAGCCTAGCTTCTTTCTTAGCTTTCATTTGTTCATGTGTTCCTCTCATGGAATTTATTTTTTCCTATATTCTCACATTTGTGTCTGTGTTTATTCTTCCCTGTATAAGACTCCTTTAAATATCTTCTGCAATGCTGGTTTTGTTGTTGTGAATTGTTTAAGTTTGTGTTTTACATGGAAAATCCTTATGTTTCCATTTATTTTAAAGGATAATTTTGCTGAATATAGTAGTCTTGGTTGACAATTATTTGCTTTCAGGATTTGAAATATATCATTCCATGCTTTCCTGGCTTTTTGGAATATTGATGACAGGTTTGATGTTATTCTGACGAGTTTGCCTTTGTATGTGGAAATTTTTCTCTCGTATCCTTTAAAATTGTTTCTTTGTCTTTGTAATTTTAGCATTCCAACTGTAATGTAATGTGTAAATAATCTCTTCTGCTCATGTCTGTTTGGGGTTCTGGAGGCCTCTGTTGTTTGAATGTGTATTAATTCCCCTAGATTTGGGGAGATTTCTATTATTTCATTAAATAGATTTTCTATTCCTTTAGTTCTAGTCTTGGCTACTTATGCACCATGGATTCTTAGGTTACTTCTCTATATGTTGTACCAAATTTCTTTAAAGATTTTTTTTTAAATTTGTTTATATCTTAGTATTTCTTCAACCTTGTCTTCCATCCATGATATTCTTTCTTCTGCTTGATCCAGTCTACTGGTGCTATTTTCTACTGTGATTTTTATTAAATTTATTGTGTTTTTCATTTACACCATTCTTGTTTGATTTTTTTCAAGTTCTCAATTTCCTTTGTCAAATTTTTCTTTTAGGTTAGGTACCTTTTTGTCAAGTTACTAAATTGACTTACTCCATTCATCTGCTCAGTTGTGTTTTCTTTGAGATCATTTATCATTTTTATAAGTAGACTTGAATTATTTGGCATTTCTAGCATTTTAGTATGCTTGGTTTCAGTTATTGAGGATTTTTGTTCATTTGGGGGAGTACTGTCATTTTGCTTTTTCATGTTCCTTGTGTTTCTGCATTGAGTCTTGTGTATATGTTAGAATGGTTGTCATTTCCATTTTTATTTAGGTTTTGGTCCCTAGTATCACTCAAAAGGGACAAAGCAATCTGTTGCTATAGTAATAACTCTGCCAAAATTGGATTTATAATTTGAAGTCAGCTAATACTTAAGAAGTTAACTAAGGAAAGGAAGTGGTAGTGATAGTATAGAGTAGGTCTTGGGGTTGGACAATAATTGTGGTAAAGATATCAGTAGCAGAAGAGTGAAAATCAAGTGTTGAAGTAGGGGAAGAGGGAAAAGAAAGAACAGAATTGGATGGGAATAAAAGGGAAAGGAGCAGATAGAAGGGAGAATCCTGGAGAGTCGATGAGAAAAGAGCAGGTGAAAATATAAATCTCCTTGTACACTGTACACTGTACAAAGTTATACAAACATTGCAAGGTATATAACAATTACAAATATAAAAGTTCTCTTTTTTTAAACAAATAAATTTGAGTTCAACTAACATTGAAAGTGTTATGATCAAATAGCTAGGATAACCTAAAAGGAAAAAAAGATTAAAAATTTGAAAGATGAAAAGAATAAAGAACAATAAAATTTGAAAGAAAAATGAAATTTGAACAAAAAAGGAAAAAAATCAGATCTTAAGTGTTATATTTCTATCTGCTGTATAGGTGTCTATTAACCAAGGCCTTCCAAGAAATTCTCACTTTCCAGCCAGATATTGTCCTATAAGATTCACACTTGCCCCCACTCCTGCAGGAGTCAAATCTAGCCATCCGACACAGAGTTCAATTTGTGGCTGAGTTGGTTGGGATGCTCACTTGTTTAGAGGTACCTGGCCATGGCTTATTCACTGACCAGGGTCCACAGCTTGCCAAGCTACTTAAGTAGTTGTTAGAACTCTGAGCATGGATTGGGAGCCTGCCTGGGTGCTACCAGCTCCCTACATCACTGTCGGTTCACTGCTTATGGTATTCCCACAGTCCCATAATTGCCTTGTGTGTCTGTCTCATATTTGGCTGTTGTGACCAGAGTCTACAGCCCACCAGACTATTTACATGATCATTGAATGTGACTTGGGAGCCTGCTCAGGCACCTTCCGAATGGGCGAGTGAGATGGCTTCTGGTTTTCCTGGTCTGCCTCACCCCAGGGAGCTGTGGTGATGCATTCCCAAGGTCCCTGTTCAGTGATTTCTCTTTGTTCATTGCAGAGTGTTCAGCAGGTAGAAGGGTATCTGGCTTACCTTTTGCATGGGTCTTCTACTCTGCCAGAGCACAACATTGCTGAGGATGGTCTCACTTGCTCCTTCTCACTGAGTGGGTCTTCTGTTATCTGCGTATTGGGGCTGTCATATCACCTCCCCTGAAATTTCTGTACTTTACCAGATTTCCTCTGTTCAGGATAAAGTCTATTCTCTCTTGTCTCCTTTGTTTCACTGCGTCACATTGAGGCTGCTTCTAACTGGCCATCTTAACTGGGAATTGTTCTCCTTTTTTCAATGTTTGGCATTTCTAATTATGATGGCTTTTGTTTTATTTTTCATCTTTCCATCTAATCTATTAATATTGATATTCCTATAAGATTATTTCTATGTATTTTGTTTTTTATTCTTGCAGTTCTTTTGAAGTAGGAGAAAAATATTGTTACAAATCACATTAGATGGCATTGGATTTGACTGTGAAGAACAGAGGCCTAAAATAATAATGATGTGGACAAGATAGAAGCTTATTTCTTTCTGTCATGCAAAAGTCTTGAGATAGGCAATCTGGAGCAGGTATAGAAGCTGTGTTCCAAGAAACTCTCATAGATCTAGGCTCTTTCTTATTTCTCCTCTGCCCCATGATGTTGTACTATTCTTCTATAAATATGCTTTAAGGCAGAAGGATAGAGAAAAAAGAGAAAAGAAAAAAAGCAAAGGATGTATGTAGTAGATGTCTTGTAAGGAGGTTCTTGGAAAGTGCTTTATGGACATTTCCAAGTATATCCCGTTGGCCAGACTCTGTCACTCAGAGACCCTACCTTCTTGCAAGGAAGGTTAGGGAATATAGACTTTATTTTTGACAGCCAGGCATCCACATGAATGTTCTATTACTGTAGAAGAAGAAAACTGATATAAGGATATTCTTCTGTATTTTTTTTAGCAGTTTTAATATTTGATTTTCCTAAGTTGTGTTCTCCCCCATATGTCTGTCAGTTTGCCATACTGTGGGGGATTGCATGTTGCTATGAAGATGAAAGTTATGCTACTGGTATTTCAGATACCAGCAAGGTCATCCATGGTGGACAGGTTTCAGCTGAGCTTCTAGACTAAGACAGACTAGAGAGTAGGACCTGGCAACCCATTCCTGAAACAACTAGCCATTGAAAACTCTATTAATAGCAGAGAAACACTGTCAGGTATAGTGCCAGAAAATGAGCCCCCCCAGATTGGAAGGCACTCAAAAGACTACTGGGAAAGAGTTGCCTCCTCAAAGTAGAGTCTACTTTAATGATGGAAATGGAGTAAAGCCCCAAGGACCTCCATTAACTGATGTGGCATAACTCAAATGAGAAGAAATAAGTATAAACATCCATTAATAATTGGAATGTGGAATGCACATAGTATGAATCTAGGAAAATTAATAATCATTAAAAGAGAAATGGACCATGTAAACATTGACATTCTAAACATCAGTGAGCTAACATGGACTAGCAATGGGTCACTTTGTGTGAGATAAACATATGGTCTACTATGCTGGGAATGAAAAATCAAAGAGAAATGGGGTCATATTTATCATCAAAAAAGACTTCTCAAGATCTATCCAGAAGTACAATACTGTTAGAGATAGAATAATATACATACACCTACAAGAAGGGCAGTTAAGATGACTATTACTCAAATTGACATACCCATAACTAAGGCCACAAATGAAGATAGGGAAGACTTCTACTAGCTTCTGCAATCTGAAATAGATTGAACATGCAATCAAGATATAGTAATAATTACTGGTAACTGAAATGGAAATACGAAGAAGGATCAGTAGTCAGAAAATATGGCCTTGGTGACAGAAACAATGCTGGAGATTGCATGATAGAATTTTGTCAGACCAATGACCTTTCCATAGCAAATCCATTTTTCCACCAAAATAAATGGCAACTGTATACATGGACTTGACCAGATGGAACATCCAGGAACAAAATTGACTACATTTGTGGGAAGAGACAATGGAAATGCTCAATATCAAATGCCAGAACAAGACCAGGTGCTGATTGTGGATCAGATCATCAACTGCTCATATGCAAGTTTAAAATGAAACTAAAGAAAGCTAGAACAAGTGTATGAGAGCCAAGGTATACCTTGAGTATATCCACCTGAGTTCAGAGACTACCTCAGGGACAGGTTTAATGCATTACACATGAGTGGTAGAGGCCAGATGAGTTGTAGCATGACACCAAAAACATCATCATAAGGAAAGCAAAAAGTTATTAAAAAGACAGGAAAAAAAGAAAAGACCAAATTACATGTTAAAAGAGATTGAAACTTGCACTTGGACATTGAGGAGGTAAAGTAAAAGGAAGACATGATGAAGTTAAGGAGTAAACAGAAGATTTCAAAAGGCAGCTGAAGACGACAAATGTTTTAATGACATGTGCAAAGACCTGGAGTCAGAAAACCAAAAGGGAAGAAAATGCTCTATTTTTCTCAAAATTAAAGAATTGAAGAAAAAAGTCAAGCCTTGAGTTGCAACAGTGAAGGAATCTACAGGGAAAATATTAAATGATGCAGGAAACATTAAAATAAGATGGAAGGAATACACAGAGTCATTATATAAGAAAGAATTCATGGATGAATAACCATTTCAAGAGGTTGCATATGATCAGGAACCAATGGTATTGAAGGAAGAAGTGTAAGATTCCTTGAAGGAACAGGTGAAACACAAGGCTCCAGAAATTGATGGAATACCAGTAGAAATTTTTCAACCAACAGATGCAACACTGGAGGTACTAATATGTTTTTACGAAAAGATTTGGAAAATAGCTACTTGGCCAACTGACTGGAAGAGACCCATATTTGTGCCTATTTCCAAGACAGGGGAAACAATTGAATGTGGAAACTATTGAATGACATAACTAGTATCACATGCAAGCAAAATTTTACTAAAGATCATTTAAAAGTGATTGCAACAGTATATTGACAAGCAAGTGTTGGAAAATCAAGTTGGATTCAGAAGAGGCGAGGCCGGGGAACCAGGGACATCAATTGCTGATGTCAGATGGATATTAGCTGAAAGCAGAGAATATCAGAAAGATGGCTATCTATGTTTTATTGGCTATGCAAAGGTATTTGACTGTGTGGATCACAACAAATTATGGATAATACTTGGAAGAATGGGAATACCAGAGCACCTAATTGTATTCATGAGGAATCTGTATGTGGATCAGGAAGCAGTCATTTGCACAGAGCAAGGAAACACTGCTTGGTTTAAAGTCAAGAAAGATGTGTGTCAGGGCTGTATACTTTCACCACATCTCTTCAATTTCTATGCTGAGCAAATATCCAGGAAGCTGGACTTTATTAAGAAGAACATAGCATCAGGATTGAAGGAAGACTCATTGACAACCTGTGTTATCTGGGTGACAGAACTCTGTTTGCTGAAAGTCAAGATTTGAAACATTTACTGATGAAGATCAAAGAACATATCCTTCAGTATGGATTGTGACTCAACACCAACAAAACAATAGTCCTTACAGTTGGGTCAGTATGCAACTTCACGATAAATGGAGAAAAGATTGAGGTTGTACATGATTTTGCTTTACTTGGTTCTACAATCAACAGCCATGGAAGCAGGAATCAAGAAATCAAAAGATGCATTGCTTTGGGAAAAGCTGTGGCAAATAATCTCTGTGAAGTATTGAAAAGTAAAGATGTTACATTGAAGAAGAAGGTGCACCTGACTCAAGCCATGGTATTTTCAGTCACATCATATGGTTGTGAAAGCTGGACACTGAAGAAGGGAGACAGGAAAAGAATTGATGCTTTTAAATTATGGTGCTGGAGATGAATATTGAATATACCATGCACTGCCAAAAGAACCCACATATCTGTCGTAGAAGAAGTACAACCAGAGTGCTCCTTGAACTCAAGGGTGGCTAGAGGGCATCTCACTTATTTTGGACATGTAGTCAGGAGGAACCAATTCCTGGAGAAGGACATTATGTTTGAGAGAGTGGAAGGTCAATGAAAAAAAGGAAAACCATCCACTAGATGGATTGACACGTTATCAGCAACAATGGGCTCAAACATATATAAGATCATGTGCCTGGCACAGAATCAGTAAGTGCTTCATTCTTCTGTTCATAAAGTTGCTATGAATCAGACTCTACTGGATGGCACCTAACAATAGCAAGCATCTATTGATCTGCTTTGTGAAAAGTAATAGCTGCTATAGATTATAAAAATGACAACTATTATTTGTACTTTCCTTAAGATTCTTTGTTTTGTAAGACTGATAAAAAAGAGGCTGTGTACTAAATTCATATATTAGTATTTTTAAGTCAAGTATTAACTTAATATAATCAATTGCCTAAATGTCAGGTCAGGGTAATAAATAACATGGATGGGAAGGAGACAGGAGAGATTTCAGTGTTTGCTGGAATTAGGTAATATGACTATAGACAACACAAAGGCAGAACTGTGAGCTGAGAGAGATGGGTTCCTGATGACATCATTTCCATATCTAGATATGGCCATGCTTGAACACAGTCCAGCAAAATAAGTCGATAAATGCTCTTCCATTCTTTCATTTTCCTTCTTTCCTCCTCCTCCTCCTCTTCTTCTTCTTCTTCTTCTTCTTCTTCTTCTTCTTCTTCTTCTTCTTCTTCTTCTTCTTCCTTCTTTCTTCTTCTTCCTCCCTCTCCTCTTCCTCCTTCTTTCCTCCTCCTCCTTCTTCTTATTCCTCCTCTTCCTCCTCCTCTCCTTCTCCTTCTTCTCCTTCTCCTTCTTCTTCTTCCTCCTCTTCCTCCTCCTCCTCTTCTTCTCCTTCTCCTTCTCTTCCTTCTCCATCTCTTTCTCCCCCCCTCCTTCTTCTCCTTCTTCTCCTTCTTCTTCTTCTTCTTCTTCTTCTTCTCTTCTTCCTTCTGCTTCTCCTTCTTCTTCTTTTCTTCTTCTTTCTTCTTTCTTCTTCTTCTCTCTCTTTATTTTTTTCCAGTATTAGGTGATTGAACCCAGAACCCTGTGCATACTTGGCCAGTGCTCTCTTACTGAGTTGCACCCCGTTCTCAAGTCTCTTTTTATTTTTTATTTTGAGACAGGGTCTTTTAAGTTGTGCATACTACCTCTGTCCTTGAACTTGCGATTCTCTTGCCTCAGCCTCCCGAGTCACTGGGGTTATAGACATGTGCCACAGTACATGGCTTTTAATTTCTTTGTACTAATCCTTTCTCCTTTTAAAATGAAATCTATTATTTTATCCCAGTCATCTTCTATTCCTTGTTAGGGGTGTAGTTGGAATGTAATTTCTGAAATAAAAAGAACCCTAGTTCATCACCTCCTGTTTTGATCATCTTCTTCTTAACCTGTATAGTAACTACCAGTTCCTAAAGACTCTTTGCTCCCTTGAAGCCTATCTTGACTCCTCTCATTGTTACCTTCCTAGTTTTGGATATCTACTAGATTTACTTTTCTAGTGTTTAGAACATCAACAAAAAATAAATAAAACCACAGATAGCTAAGTATTAACCATTTTCTATCCCTTTTAACTCATGTTTCTAATGAACTTTTAATATAACAAAGTATATAATGAACAAAGTATATATATAATGAACTTTTAATATAACAAAGTATCATGTAATATCCTTTAAATCCTTCCAGTGCTAAATGATGTCTAGTCCATTGCTAGTATTTACTGTATTGTTTTGTTTGTTTATTTATTTATTTATTTCAGTTCTGGGGGTTGAACCCCTGGCTTTGTGCATGCTAGACAAGTGTTCTACCACTAAGCTCCACCCCTAGTCCTTGTTTTTTTTTTTTTTTGTTTTGAGATAGGATCTTGCCTAGTTTCATAGGCTGGGTCTGGCTTTAAACTTTTGCTTCTCCTGCTTCAGTCCCTTGAGTCACTGGGACTGCAAGTGTGCATGTCTGTTTTAAGACTAAGTTTTGTGCAGAGAGGACTGTTTCCTAGGGAATGAGAAAAAAAGTTTTTATTCATCCTGCAGCTACCACCATGGCGGTGAGTTGTCTGATTCAACATACCTATTCAGAAGACAATTTCCCTGTGACTTTATGTGTGGCCAGGGATTTTTTTCTTCAAATATATAAATATTTTTATATGACAGATATGTTTTAAAATTAAGCTTCAAACAAAAAAATCTATTGGCTAGAAACATGGATCATTAAAAGTCAGTGTTTTTAGTTAGTTCCAGAAAATTTGTTCTATGATTTGATTAATGAATTTACTAACTTCTTTTGCGTCTCTGATTCTAATTAACCAGTAATAATATTAAATTAAAAAAATCATAGATTATGCATGTTATATTTGCTACACACTCTAAATTGTAAAGAAATTCTTCTTTAAACTTAGAGAAAACATGGCTAGATAATTACTGTTGGAGATTCTGTTGCCGATGGTACTGCCAACTTATGACTATGGTGGCAAAGGTTTTATTTGTCCTTTTGAACTTTTCTTCTCTTCAGTGAATTCCCAATACATTTCCTTGAACATAGTAGCTGCTCAATAAATATGTGTTAAACAAATGAAGAAAATAATGTGTTTATAATAATGTTAACATGACAAATACCCATGAGTTGGCCCTTGTACATTATTCCATTATTCAGAATGCTCTTAATATATACTTAGACAAATTGGCATACTTCTCTCAAAGATTTATTTGTCTTTCCTTCAATAAGGTAATGTATGAACACATACACAGAAAACAGAGGGCTAAGGAAATGTGGGAACAGCAGACAGGTGTTTTATTACATATCTCACTTTTTAATTACAAAATTTGTCATTTTATGAGAAGCCTTTAGTACATTTTGGAGCTTGTTAGTAAGTAGAGTGATGGCCTGAGTGATCAGAATATCGGATTTTATTCGTCATTCTACTACTAGTCACCACATTGGGTGATCTTACATCATCTTCCCAGTCCAATTTCATTATTAAAATTGAAAAGCCAAATTAATTTTGCTAAGGTCGCTTCCAATTCTACTTTTCTCTGTTTGATATTTACTCGATATTTGCTGCATGTTCCAACTACTGGTCCATAATTGAGGCACTAACTATCCCTGTTACTACTCAGTCTGAGGAGATAGTTTTCTTACAGAAATGTTAAGTCCAATATGATCAGACCTACATATTTTTAAAAAGAATCCAGAAATTTGGATTTTTATGGGATTTCTAACTTTTAAATATTGGCTATAAGGTCAAATAGCATTACAATTCTGTTCAATCAAAATAAAAAAGAAACTAATAAAGAACTAAGCCTGGCCTATGGGCTGTCTGTTTCTGGTCAGTGAACAAATGCTGCACACTTTTTCTGCTGCCTCCACAAAGAAATCAAGCCCAGTAGAATTGGATAATGAGACATGTAGGTTAAGTGTTCTAGGATGAAATTGTAGCTATGACATTCTTGGTCAAATTTGATTCAGATTTCCAAGGTATGATATGGCTAAGTTGTTTTATGTAAGTCCTAAGCAGAAAATTGTTACCTTATCTAGGAGAAGTAAAGAGATATCCAGAAAGGGTTTCAGAAACATTGCAGACAGTAATCCAGTAGAAACTGTGAGTCCATTCTCATTTTTAATCATAGAGAGAAGACACAAAGTAGATTGAGTAAGAGAAGGATGTTATTTCATATCTAACTCAATTATATTTCTCCTAAAATTTTTATGCCTAGTGAGGTCATCCCAACTTAATTAAAATTTAATTGAATCAAAATGGTGTGGTAGAAAAACCACATTGGCATTGGGATCGTACTTGGGTGTGAACCTAATTTCAGTCACTAACTGGATGGCTTTAAAGTTATTAATCTTGTCTGTACCTCAGATAACTCTTTACCAAAAAGGGATAATAATACTTCTGTGGATTGTGATGTGGTATAGAAATGACACATTTACTGTTGTGGAGTATTTCAAAATGGTAGCACACTTCAACTAAATTTAACATGCTTCTTTTGGAGGACACTGACATGTGAGACTTTCTGCATGTGAAATAAATAAGAACAACACTATTTCTGCTCATGAGGATTTAATGCTCCAATAGGGGAAATATATAACCACATATGGCTTCCACAATACACTGTAATGTATATTAACAAACGGGAATCAGGAGCACATATACAAGAGAGGCCTGTATTGCTTTCTTCATGACCATTTTTGTGATGATTGACAATTGTTCGAGTTTTGCTTATTTTAGAGGAAAGAGGTTGAGAAGAGGTGGTAAGAAAGAGATTCTATGAGGAAACAGCATGAGAAATTACATATTTTTCAGAAAGCATATAATATATTATGAATATATTAGTGGAAAATGATGGAAGATATTAAAAAGAAAAGATTGGAAGGAAGGGGTTTGGAAAAATGGGCATTAGCACAGGTGTAAAACTCCCTCATTACCAGATTTCAATAGAGATGGTCAAGGTCATGCAAAACCATGGGAAAATTAGAAATTGTGAAATCCACCTGCTATATTTGGATCTTGTATGTCCCCTAAGATCCACATGTTACAGGCATGCAGCTGTTTAGAAGTAGTGGAACCTTGAGAGATGAATCCTGATGGGAGGTCCTTAGGTGACTGGAGGTATAGACCCAAAACGAGTTGTGGGACTCTGTCTTCTTCCTCTGTCCCTTTTTGCCTCTTGGCTAGGAGGTGAATTTTTTGCTCCACTGTGTGCTCATGCCATGATTTGCTGACTCACCATAAGCCCAAAGCAATGATGTCAACCAATCATGGACTGAAACTTCTAAATCTCTGAGCCAAAATAGATCTTTTATTTTATAAGATAATTATCTCAGGTATTTTGATATAGTGATAGAAAGATGACAACCACCACCTTCTAAAAACATCAAGAAATTTCAGCTGGATAAAGTTACAAAAGGCAGATTAAATAAATCATAGATGAGTGACCTAAAACTTCCTTTCTTTTGAGGAACGTGTGATCTATGCTTGGGAAAGCAGAGACTAAAGGAGACTGAGACCCTGGAAGAGCATATTGATGGGAGTCTAATTCAGAGGAATGATAAGCTTTGGTGAGCTATCATAAGAAACTAAAATCTGCAAGCTAAAAGTTTTCATGCTAGAGAGATGGGGATAAGTTCTATGTACTTTAGCTTCTACTGTTCCTGCAAAAGCCAAGTATGATTGACTTCCTTTCTTCATCTATGAGGAGATATAAATAGGGACATATCACCAGCTTCATAAAAATTGTACTAAAATTCAAAAAGATAAGACCACTTTTTCTTGAGTAGAAGAAGAAAATTTTGTATTCTCATTTCTGTTATTAATATGATTCAAGAGGTTGTCATAGCTATGAAAATTGGGCAAACAGTTGTGAAAAGAGGATATTCTGGAATTAAGAAAGCTTTCATAGACATTTAAAAAAAATGTTTAATTAAGAGGCAGTGAAAAGTTGATGGAACACTGTGAAACTGAATAACGATGTTTGAAACTTTGAAAATTTCTCCAAGAACCTCGGGAGTAACAAAATGGAATTATTGAGGGGAAAAAAAGAGAAAATTGAACACAGATTTAGGGGAAAAAAAGCACACATAGAATGGAAATCTATAAAGTGGTGGAATAGAAAGAATAATGAAAAACAAAGTCAAAGAATAAATTGTTTTGAACTGAAGAGAGACCGCAGGCATTGATTGAGAGGAATCACCAATTATTTGGTTAAATTAAATGTAACTATAACAACACTTAGTTTTAGCCTGTTGAAAAAATTTAAAATCAAAGATGAAGTAAACTTAAAAACATTAAAGTGCCAGGTGCCATTGCCCAGGTCTGCAGTCCCCGCCACTTGAGAGGCTGAAGCAGAAGGATCATGAGTTTGAGGACAGAGACAGCCTGCACAACTCAGCAAGACCCTGTCTCAAAAAGCAAATACAGGACTGCAGATGCAGCTCAGTGGTGGAGCAGTTGCTTAGCATGCATCAGGCCCTTGGTTCAACTCCACAGTACTGCAAAACAAACAAACAAAAACAGGAGAGCTAATTGAAACAGGTTAGATAAAAAATAAGTGAGACTGGCATCATATTTCTCTACAATACTTAAGATAATCAGGACAGAGAGTGAGCAAAAGTGTTTCAAATTTTAAATGTTGTTATACAAGAATCCTGTATATAGCAAAATTGTCACAAATATGTTTGGAGAAAGAAAAGATATTTCAGATTTTCAGTGGCTCACAGAATGACATGAGAGTATACTTTTTGAAGAAAGAATTTGCTGGAACATAATTTCTGGGAAGACAATTGAGAATTAAAACAAAATGTTGTTAGGTGCCGTAGAGTAGGGTCAGACTCATAGGAGCCCTGTGTACAACAGAATGAAACACTCTCCACCACTGTGCCATGCCTGGTACTATTGTCAGTGCCTCTCTGCTGTTCGTAGAGTTTTCAATGGCAGATTGATTTGGGAATGGATTGCCAGTTCCTTCTAGCTAGCCGGAAGAACCTGGTATTTCCAAGCAGTCTCCCATCCAAGTACTAACCAAGCTGATCCAGCTTAGCTTCTGAGATCAGACAGGATAGGGTACTAGGGTGATATGTCTGCAGATAAAACAAAATAATCAACTAAAAAAATTAAATATAAAAAGAGATTTGGTGTTTAGCAATGAAACTATTTGAATATCAATAATTCTTAGGTAATGAAATATTTATAAATACAGAATTAATGTAAGAGATATATGATAAAAAGTCATAATTTAGCCCAAACACTCAACTCAGGCTATTTTGAAAAAACTGGAAATTTCATGAGGAAACTGAAGATTGATAAAGTAAAATGATGTCATATCATATATTGTGGGAATAGGTGGATAATTTTCATTCTTGGCACTGATAACCAGAGAATGAGGCTCTAATATACTTTTAAAATAGCAGTCAATTAGAGCTTTTTAAAATGTTGTTATTATTATTATTACTGTTAGTATTCTGTCCTTTTTTGAGACAGAGTCTCATAGTGTAGTCTAGATTGTCTTGGAACTCACTACATAGATCAGGCTGGCCTTGAATTTTCCTCTATCCTTTTCCCTCAGCCTTCTGAGTGCTGGGATTACAGACATCTGCCACCTTGCCTGGCTTTAGAGTTCATTATTAATATAAAGGAAACATAATGTAAATCTTTGAAATCACTGTAGAAAAAGAAAAAAGATAATTTCAAGTAAATGTCATGACATAGTAATTAAAGAAGCAGTAACTATATATACTAAAAATGCAAACAATGGTTATTTCTGTTATTTAATTGTAGAATAAATTTAGTTTACTTATATATGCTTCTCTGTCTTACCTCCTTTTTATAACATTTATTGCATAATAAAAATAAATAATTTATATTTTTGATTTAGCACAGAAGATGATATCAAAATGAGTAAAATAACTTTTAAGTATGGCAAAAATGTTACTGATAATATTGTCAAATGAAAACAGAATGTTTCCACTTTTGTAAATAAGGACATATATAAATAGAACAAAATATTTTTAAATGGTGAAAATAGAGTTAATATTTATATCATTTTTCATACTTCTGCATGAATTTTCTACAATTACATGGGGTTATTTTTTAAACAACAACAACAACCAAATAAACAATAAATAGGTACCCCGGAAAGAATTTGGTGAGGGTGTGGTTGTGAAGTACTTGAATACCAGGTTAAAGGATTTGGAAGCATTTTGGGTCAAGGAAGAACCACTGAGGTTTTTAAGAAAGGATGTGGTGTAAACAGGTTTGTATTTCGAGAAATTAAAACAGAAGTTATTGTTTAGGTTGGATTTGAGTGGAAAATTGACTGGAATTTATTGTAACGGTCTAGACAGGAAGTAATAAGGGCCAGAACTGCATGTTGGCAGCAGGGATAGGAAAGAGGAGAGACATTTGATGTGACAGAGAGGAATAGTCAAGGGGATTTGGTGGCAGTCTTTAATATAAGAGGGTACAGGAATGAGAGAAGCCAAAGAGACATGAAGTCAAAATTATCAGTATAAAATGGTACCCTTTGCAAGGCTAGGAGAGTGAATGCTCGCTTAAATATGTTAAGTTTCTACTACTGCAGAGATATCACATTTTTGGAGGTCTTATGAGATAATAGATGCAAATTTGAATGTTATATTTTAACTAAGTTCCATGTAGGAAATCTTCTAGATCTGTATTGTAGTGATCTCATTGAATGATCTAGCCCCTCTTTGACAGCATGAGGGCAGGAAAAATAAAAGTTTTCCAATCCTCTATGGCAAATGACCCACACAGTGCCTACATCTGTCCTTCCAAGACATTGGAAGCATAGCTCAGTCACTATAACCATAGACCCCATCCAGGTCAATGAGTTCCCAGGTGGTTTCTGACATTTCAGCTAGGTCTGATCTTAGACTCAAGCAACTAAGGCTGCAGCCCTTGGTGCAGCACTTCAGAAGGCCTCTCCGAGATAGTAAGGGATATGTAGAGCCCTGGGGTGAGGATGGTCCCCCATGCCCACCCCTACTTCTGTAGACCTGCAGGAGCCTGAGATGCTGAACCCAATTCTCAGACTTGCTCAGGACTCCTCCCCAACTTTTGCTCCTGAGAGTGAGCTATGTTGTTGCAGTGTTTCTCTTGACACACAGAGAGGTCAAAAGGTGATTATTTTGTAGGAGGAATATGGATTGAGATAGATTTTTGTGCCGACTTCATGTTCCTGAGTCCCTTTGTGGTGAAAGATGGAGACTGGTATGGGGAAAGATGGGTGGTACACAGTCCGAGACCTTCATTAGAACTCTTGCCACAAATCAAGCAATCCATTGGGGCCATTGTGCCCTACAGAGGCTAAAAGATGCAATGAGCAAGGTGAGGAAAGAAGACTTCAAATCTAAAAGTATTTTAATATTTAGGTTACTGGTGCTAATATGCTGAACACACTGGCTGGTAAGGGAAAAATTAGGCACAGATTTTTTTAATAAGGTTTTCTTCCAAACCACAATTAGAAGCCCACTTAAGGAATCTTCCCATCCCTTTGTGACACATAGCAGACTGAAATCACCATTTCCCTTAGATGCCTGTTGATGGGAAACACAAAAAGAGGGAGAAGATGTATCACACTTTAGTCTGCCTTGGTTTTCAGCTCTTTTGGTGTAGTTCTTAAATAAAGACAATTGCCCTCATGCTTTTTCTCAATCCAGGCTTCCTTTCTCAGCACGATTCATAAGCTTGAGCAGCTCTCAAAGTGTAGATTTAGACACTTAAGTGACCTTTGTGCCTCCATGGCCCTCTTATATGTGACATTGCATCTAATGGTCATAGCTGGTTAGGTCAAAGAGAGGCACCTGAGCTAGTGTTCTCAGGTGCTAGAAATAGTGGTGCTATGTTGGACTACATGCAATGAAGGAGCTCCATCAAGATAAGGAGGGCACAGAGAGAAACCAAGGTGCAGATGGCCATGGTGCCCAAGTGAAACTAAAATTTATCACACTTTTGAACTTCCTTCTTCTGTCCTTGCTGGCCTCACTTCTTCTTTTTCTTCTCCAAATTGTCTGTGAACCCTCTTGGGTTTTGTTATAGTACAACTTTTTAATTTAAGCAACCCAGGTTTCTATTTCTTATAATAATAAACAATTACAAAGATACAATGTCAAATATACTTTAATTCCTTTATCCTTAAGATTCAATGATTGACTCTACTGGATGTGGATCATGTTGACTTTTCATCTACATAAAAATGCTGGGGCATGAGAGGTACTAAAACTTACCAAGATCATCCAGGCAACATATGGCAGATTTGAGTAAGGAATTTTGGTGTGGTTTTCTTTCTTCAGTTAACCTCATACTAAATGCTGTTCTACTACTCAGTGCCTATAGTATCAATAACAATTTATCAAAATATCCACAAGATCCTGAGTACAATGTGCAAATTCAGTTTTTTTCTGATTAACTATTTTTTTTTTGCTTCTTTTCTTTACCACAACCCACTCCCAAGGCAATCCCGAAACGTTCTGCCATTGAAAACCCTATGAGGATTTTTCCTTCTTGTAATTTTGAATCAGCTCCCTCATATGAGTGAGAACATGTGTTGTTTCTCTTTCTGAGCTCGTGTTTGTTCACTCAAAATAATTTTCTCTAATTCCATCCATTTTTCTGCGAATGACCTTATTTCATTTTTCTTGATTGCTGAGTAGTATTCCATTGTGTATATATACAGTAGTTTTTTTTATCCATTCTTCTGTTGAAGGGCATTTTGGTTGATTCCATATCCTTTTGAAATGTCACAATGAAAAGAATGTCAAAATGAATCACATTAAGATGTACATTAAAAATTTCTAATAAAAAATTAATTCCAGTAAAAATATAACTCCAAGTTAAATCTGAGACTTATTCATTGGGAGAAATAGTTATATGCTGTGGTTTGTTACTGTGAGGGTAAAACACTAGAGGACACCTTCCTAATTGTCACCATATATAGAGGTAATTATTTGTGTATGTGTAGTATAATCATATTTCATTTAAAAAACTATCAACAGGTGACTTTGGTTAACTTGAGTTGTCTTCTGAGTGAACATTTTCTCTCAACCTTATTCAGGCCAAATATAGTGATTGAATTTCTGGTCATCTTGACAGAGCTTTAAAAAAAAAAAAAGAAAGAAAACCCTATGAGGGTTGCTATGAGTTGGACATGACTTGACAGCACCTAACAACAACAACAAGTCCTCCTTCCTAGTTTATTCTAAAATGCTAAACTGAATTAAGAGGGCATTGAGCAAAGAGTTTGTACTCTCCTCTTTCACCCTTTTACATCTAGAGGTGTGTCATCACATCTAGATTCTAAATTTTTCTAGAAACTCCTCCCTGGAAAGGCAAGATAATAAGCTTCATACATAACAGCATCCAAATTCTAGATTTTGCTGGAAAATCCTCCCTGGGAAGTCAAGATAATAAGGTTCATACTTAATATCTTTTGGCAAAGCTGTTAAAACATTTAGCCTGCAGCTGTAGCACTGTGGCCTCAGATCCCATCAGATCTTGGAAGCTAAGCAGGATCAGGCTTGGTTAGTACTTGGATGGGAGCCTGCCTGAGAACACCAGATACTGGAGGCTTCAGAGAAGGACCCCACAACCCACTCCCAGAAATCAATCCACCATTGAAAACCCTATGAATAGCAGAGAAGCACTGACAATAGTGTTTTGCCTGTTGTACATAGGGCCACTATGAATTGAACGCCAACTCCACAGCACCTAACAATAACAACAAAACATTTGAACAGAAGTACAGAGCTCTACCACTAACCTTGAATATTAAAAGTTAGTTGATTCTTACTATGGACAGAGTCATAGGTGATGAGAAATATGAAACTGTCTTTATCCAGTGCCTGCTCCTTTGTCACTCTGATGTCTAAGGACTTCTGAGCTGGGCTCCCTGGATTCTCCAGAATGAACTCTTTGCATATTAATCATGGACTATATGTAGTTCACTGTGGACTTGCACTTAACACAGTACATAGTTTGCAAATTCTTTTCAACCTGTCTCCCAGATAATTTTGGCTAATGTGCCCAGATGTTGCATTACATTTAAACCTTCATGTCAAATGTGAAGGGAAAAGGGAAAAGGATCCAAATTATAGGTTCAAATTTTACAGAGTATTTCAGTTTACAAAATGTTTTCACAAACTTGACTTTACTTGTTCTCAGACAATTTTATGATCCTATTACCTCCATTGTACAGGGGAACATTGAAGACTCAGAAAAGTGAATGACTTTGATGAGTAGCAAGGCTAGAACTTGATCTCTAAGTGAAGGTTTTGTCAAAAATTTTAATTGCTATGTAATTGCACAGATTTATGGAGTACAGTATGATAATCCAATACATGTATACAGTGGTAATGATCAAATCAAAATAATTTGCATTTATATATCCTTAAATATTTATTATTTCTTTGTGTTAGGAATATTTGAACTCTTCTCTTCTAGTTCTTTATAAAACATAGAATGAATTATAAACTATAATCCCCTTACTGTGCTGTGGAAGACTGGAATTTATTCCTCCTATTTAACTATCTTTTGGTGTCAATTTTCTAACTTCCCACTATCCATCATGCCCTGTACCCTTCCTAAGCTCTTGTTGTTAGGTACCTTTGAGTCAGGTCTTACTCATAGCAACCCTATGTACAACAGATGAAACACTCCCCCACACTTTGCCATACCTGGCACTATTGTCAGAGCTGTTTCTCTGGTATTCATGGGCTTTTCAATAGCTGATTGTTTTGGGAGTAGGCTGCTAGGTGCTTCTTCCAAGTCTATAGCACCCAGTATTCCCACGTGGTCTCCCATCTAAGGACTATCCAGACCTGATCCTGCTTAGCTTCCAAGATCAGATGAGATCAGATGGCAGGGTGATATGACTATAGATTTTCTAATCTCTGGTGACTACAATTTTACTCTCTGCTTCTATGAAATCATCTTTCTTATCTTCTATATATGAATGAAATCATGTAGTATTTTCTTTTCTTTGGGTATTTCACTTTTCTTTTTCAGTATTAGAGGACTGAACTCAGGGCCTCACACATTAGGTATGCGTACTCTCAGTACCATTTTTATGTTTTAGCTTGAGCCAGGGTCTCACTAAATTGTGAAGGCTCTCTCTGGTGTCAAGTTTGTGATCCTCTTACCTCAGCCTCCTGAGTTACTGGGATTACAGGCATGAGCCATGGTGCCCAGTGATATTTCACTCCTTAGTGTCTTTCAGTCCACCCATGTTGCCACAAATGACAAAATATCATCCTTTTTATTGTTGAATAATATTCCATTGTATGTATGTACTACTTTTTCTTTTCTCTTTTCATTTCATTTCTTTTCTTTTCTTTTTTCTTTTCTTTTCTTCTCTTTTCTGGTACTGAGGGTTGAATCCAGGGTCTTGCACATACTTTGTAAGCATTCTACCTCTTAGCTGTACCCTCAGCGCTTTTTAAAATTTTTTATCTTAAGAAAGGGTCTCACTAAATTATACAGGCTGCCTCTGGCCCTCAACTTGCAATCCTCCTGCCTCTGCCTCCCGAGTTGCTTCAATTACAGGCATGTGCCACCATGCTGGCTTATATCACATTTTCTTTATTCATTCATTTATCAATGAGCACCTTGGTTGATAATTCTTGATGTTTGGTGCTGTGGAGTCAGTATCCAACTCATAGCGACCCTCATAGGGTTTTCGATGGCTGACTATTTTGGGATTGCCTTGGGAGTGAATTGCCAGGCCCTTCTTCCATTTTTGTGGTGCTGGGAATTGAACTCAGGACCCCAGAGACTGCAGTGCAGTGCTCTACCAACTGAGCCAAATCCCAGCCCTGGTTGATACTATATGTTGGCTATTGTGAATAGTACTACAATCAATAAACATGGGAGTGAAGTTATCTTTTTTGCTATATTGGCTCCATATCCTTTAGAGATAGGTGGATCATATGGCAGTTTTATTTTTATTTTGGGGGAGACCTCCATACTGTTTTCAATAATGCCCATACAAAGTTAATTTCTATTAACAATGTATAAGTGTTCCCCTTTCTCTGCATCCTTGCTAGCATTTACTATTTTTGTTTTCTTGATTATAGTCATTCTAATTAGAGTGAGATGATTTGTGTTCCCCTGATGATTAGTGATCTTTAGCATTTTAAAACTTATTGTCTATTTACGTATTTTCTTTTGAATTATTTCTTTTCTTATAATTTTCCCTACTTTTCAATTAGATTATTTCCCTTTTTTGCTATTGAGTTTTGAGCCTTTTACATATTCCATAAGAATGTATAGTTAACAAATATTTTCTCCTATTTCTTGGGCTGTCTTTTCACTATGTCATCTCCTCTGATGTGCAGAAGATTTTTCATTTCATATAATTCCATTTGTTTATTTTTACTTTTTATTGTCTGTGCTTTGGGGATTTTAGCTAAAAAAACATTCATTGCCTGTATTTACCCAGACACAGTGGCACACACTTGTAATCCCAGTGACTCAAGAGATGGGGGCAGGAAGATTGCAAGTTTAAGAACAGAGACAGCCTGCATAACTTAGCAAGCCCCTGTCTCAAAATAAAAAATAAAAAAAGAACTGGGAATTCAGCCTAGTGGTAGAACAAAGTGTGTGGGAGGCTCTGGGCTCAACTGCCTAGTACTAAAAAAAATAAGTTATTCATTTTGGGTTTATTTTTGCATATGGTGATAAGTAGGGGTCTAATTTCATTCTTCTACCTATGGAAACCCAGTTTTCCTGGGAAAATTTATTGAAGAGCCTGTTTTTTCTCCAGTATGTTTTTGATGCCTGCAGCTATAGCCCTGTGGCATCCGATCCCGTCAGATCTCAGAAGCTGAGCAGGGTCGGGCCTGCTTAGTACCTGGATGGGAGACCTCCTGGGAACACCAGTAGCTGTAGGCTTGGGAGAAAGACCCGGCAACCCCCTCCCAAAAATCATTCTGCCATTGAAAACCCTATGAACAGCAGAGAAGCACTGACAATAGTGTTTCCCCTGTTGTACAGAGGGTCGCTATGAGTCGGATAC
>VMDO01011005.1:0-59044 GCA_007922755.1 Pedetes capensis
GTATGTCTGTGGAGATTGCGTCTTCATGACTGTCCCGCCACAACAGGAGGGAGGGAGCCGCGTTTCAGCTCTGGATGCGTACCCCTGGCACTGGTTTCCCAGTTCCCTCTGCAATTACTCCCCGTATCCTCGAGTATCTACTCTCATAGATCTGATCCCTATTTTCTCGCGTGAGGGACCTACAACATCCCCGTGTTTCAGGCTGCGGGACGTATGTTGCTGAAGATAGCGATTCTGTGTGCCACCTCAAACTGACTCACCCAAAACTTGTAGTTTGTGTCCCGTGGGCAGGGTGACAGTGTGATGTCAAGGTTGCATTCTGTGTTGGGTCTGGCTCCTGTGGGTGTGTGGGCAAAGTCCCCTCCGAGTCTCCGGGATTCTATCCTGCCGTCTGCGTGATGGCGAAATGGCGCAATGGCGGTCCTGCTACTTACCTCTGTGTAGCTCCTCCGAAGCCAAATGCTCCATTTCAGTGTCCATCCAGTTTCAACCTCTATCTCCCAATCTAAACTATCATTGTTTCTATCTATTCAATGTGAGCTCGAAACCCCTAATCGAGGCTTCCCTTTACTCTGGGACAGAAGGTGCGTGTTATCTGTCCGCCATCTTGCCGGGAGAGCCCCGGAGGAACTAGCAAAACACAAGTCTCCAGGAATTGATAGAATACCAATAGAGATGTTTCAACAAATGGATGCAGCACTGGAGGTGCTAACTTGTTTATGCCAAGAGATTTGGGAAACAGCTACCTGGAAAACTGACTGGAAGAGACCCATATTTGTGCCTATTCCCAAGAAAGAGGATCCACCCAAATGTGGAAACTATTGAACAATATCATTAATATCACACACAAGTAAAATTTGCTAAAGATCAATCAAAAGGGACTGCAGCAGTATATAGAGAGGGAACTGCCAGAAAATCAAGCCGGATTCAGAAGAGGGTGTGGAACCACAGGGACATCATTGCTGAAGTTAGGTGGATATTAGCCAAAAGCAGAGAATACCAAAAAGATGTCTATGGGGTTTTTTTGTTGTTGTTTGTTTTGTTTTGTTTTGTTTTGTTTGCAGGTACTGGAGGTTGAACCCAGGGCCTTACACTTGCATACTTCGCAAGTGCTGTACCACTGAGCTGCACCCCAGTTCCTTTCTTTACTTTTTAGAGACAGGGTACCGCTAAGTTATGCAGACTGCCTCTGGTCTCGAACTTGCAATCCTCCTGCCTCCGCCTCCTAAGCCTCTGGGGTGACAGGCTTGCGCCACCATGCCCGGCTTAGATGTCTATGTTTTACTGACTATGCAAAGGCATTTCACTCTGTGTATCATAACGAATTATGGATAGCATTGTAAAGAGTGGGAATACCAGAGCACTTAACTGTACTCATGACGAATCTGTACATGCACCAAGAGACAGTAGTTTGAACAAAACAAGGAAATACTGCCTGGTTTAAAGTCAAGAAAAGTGTGCATCAGGGCTGTATCCTTTCACTGTATCTCTTCACTTGCTATGCTGAGCAAATAATCCAAGAACCTGGACTTTATGAAGAATATGGCATCAGGATTGGAGGAAGACTCATTAACAACCTGCATGATGCAGGCGACACAACTCTGCTTGCTGAAAATGAAGAGGATTTGAAACATTTACTGATGAAGATCAAAGAACACAGCCTTCAGTATGGATTGTGCCTCAACATTAACAAAACAAAAATCCTTACAACTGGGTCAGTACACAACTTCACGATAAACAGAGAAAAGATGGAGGTTATCCAAGATTTTGCTTTACTTGGTTCTATAATCAACATCCATGGAAGCAGCAGTCAAGAAATCAAAAGACACATTGCATTGGGAAAAACTGTGGCAAAAGACCTCTTTAAAGTGTTGAAGAGTAAAGATGTCACATGGAAGATGAAGGTGAGCCTGACTCATGCCATGATATTTTCAGTTGCATCTTATAGTTGTGAAAGCTGGATGTTGAATAAGGAAGACAGGAGAAGAACTGATGCTTATGAATTATGGTGCTGGAGACAAATATTGAACACATACCATGGACTGCCAAAGGAACCAACAGATCTGTTCTAAAAGAAATGCAACCAGAGTACGCCTTGGAAGTATGGATGACTAGACTGCATCTTCCATATTTTGGACATATAGTCAGGAGGGACCAATCCCTGGAGAAGGACATCATGTTTGGGATAGTGGTGGGTCAATGAAAAAAAGGAAAGTCCTCAACTAAATGGATTGACACAGTGTCTGCAACAATGGGCTTAAACATAAAAAAGATCATGTGCCTGGCACAGAATAGAGGAGTGTTTCATTCTGTTACATAGGGTCGCTATGAGTCAGATTCGACTCAATGGCATCTAACAGCAACAACAACAACAGGAAAAAACATTATTTGTGTGTGTGTGTGTGTGTGTGTGTGTGTGTGTATATATATATATATATATATATATATATATATATATATATATATATATAATGGAATACTATTCAGTCTTTAAAAAGAGGGAAATCTGTCTTTTGTGATAAATGGATGGATGGATGAATCTGGAGAACATTAAACTAAGTGAAATAAGCCAGACACAGAAAGATAAATACTGCATGATCTCACTCATATATGGAATCTAATAAAGTTGAACTCATAGAAGTAGAGAGGAGAATGATAGCTACCAGAGACTGGGAAGGTGAGGAGGGAGGGAATGAGGAGTTGTTGATCAAAGGCTACAAAATTTCAGATAGATGGGCGGAATGGGTTTGAGATCTATTGCACAGGAGGGCAACTATAGTCAATAATAATGAATTGTGTGCTGCAAAATAGCAGAGTAAATTTCAAATGTCTCAGTGCAAAACTGAAAGGTAAGTGAAGTGATGGATGTATTAGCTTGATTTCATCATTCCGCAGGGTATACATATAATAAAACATCACATTGTACCCATCACTTATGCAATTATGATCTGTCAATCAAAAGTAATATTAATAATAAAGGTTTTAAGAAAAATCACCCCCCAATTTTTTTTAACTTCCCTCCATTGAGAGGATGGGTCTGTTTCCTCCCCTTGAACTTGAGCTCTATGACCTCTTAATCCATGGAATGCAATGGAAATCTGTCGGGGTTTGGCTCAGGCCCAGCAGAGGTCAGAGCCTTGCCCAGACACCCCTTGGGTATTGGGGACCCACTGAACCGGGTTGATGTAATGGCCGGTGGCACCAATGAAGGACCTCGGGAGAACTTCAACAGGAAAACAGGAAAGCAAGGTTTATTGGGTGCTCCCCAAGTGGGGTGCAACAAGCAAGCAACCCCTAAGCAAGTGCTATAAGTGCTGGCTCTAAGCTGAGTGCTGGAACAGCTCAGCCTTAAAGGCACAGCTACAGCAGCCGGTGTTCCGCTGGGCTGCAGGTCAGTTGGTCTTGACTCTCGCAATTCGCCTTCTCTGCCTCCCTCCTTCCCAGGGATGGGAGGAATTGGGAGGCTCTTTGTGTCTTGATTGTAGCCTTCGGCGCTTTGGGGCCCTGGTCTTGACCGCGTTGGCTTGCTTGAAGAGTCCATTGGAGTAGGGAGTGCTGGTCTAGGTGATGGGGTCCAGGTAGCAGTTGAGGGACGGTCAGAAGTGGTAGGGTACAGGGGGTCCAGGAGCCCTGCTTATATAGGGTCCCAGAGGGGGGCATGTGCTGGGATTAGCCAATCAGGGCACACACCTGACAGGTGTAGTAGGTAAACTAACATACCTGCCAGGTAGGGACAGTTATTTAACGAAAATGCCAAGGATAGCCAATCAGGATTAAGGTAGTTGAGGCAGGCCAGGCTGGCCAGGAGCCATCTTTGCTCACTCGATGGGAGGGGTAGATGTGAGTGAGTGAGATGTGGCCCTGGGGTCAACTAGGGGTCAGCCCCTCAGGTTATTATGAGGGACCCTAGTTGTGGGATAGATTTTAAAAATCCCCAACAGAAATCTATTTCTGTTTCTGAACCCAAGCCCTTGGAAACAGGCCATCTTCTTCTTGTCTCTTGGGATACTTGCTCCCAAGGCTATGAGGAAAGCCAAGCAGCCAGTAGAGATGCCCAGGTAGAGAGGAACTGGGGTCCCTTGTCCTTGGCCTGGCTGAGCTTCCAGTTGACAGCCAGCACCAACTTGCCATCTTGAAAATGGGTTCTCCAGCCCCATGCCCAGCAGTTCCAGCTGTTGCCACATGCAGCGGAGACAAGCCTTCCCCACTGAGCTCCATTCACATTGCAGATTCATGAAAACAAACAAACAAACAGCAACAACAAAAAAACAATTATTGGTATTTTAAGCCACTAAGTTTTGAGGTGCTATCAAGTCAGGTCTGACTCATAAGGTTTTCGGGATTACCTTGGGAGTGGATTGCCATGTCCCTCTCTCATTTTTACAGTACTGGTGATCGAACGTGGGTCCTCATAGTCAACAACAAAAAAAATCCCTACAACTGGGTCAGTACGAAACTTCATGATAAATGGAGAAAAGATTGAGGTTGTCCAAGATTTTGTTTTACTTGGTTCTACTTTTGGTTCTACAATCAACACCCATGGAAGCAGCAGTCAAGAAATCAAAAGACACATTGCATTGGGAAAAGTTGTGGCAAAAGACCTCTTTATAGTGTTAGAAAGTAAAGATGTCACATTGAAGACGAAGGTGCACCTGACTCAGGGCATGATATTTTCAGTTGCATCCTATGCTTGTGAAGGCTAGGTGTTGAATAAGGGAGACAGTAGAAGAATTGATGCTTTTGAATTATGGTGCTGGAGATGAATATTGAATATAGTGTGGACTGCAAATAGAACCAACAGATCTGTCCTAGAGGGGCAACCAGAATTCTCCTTGGAAGCAAGGATGGCTAGACTGCATCTTGTATATTTTGGACATGTAGTCAGGAGGGACCAATTCCTGGAGAAGGACATCATGTTTGGGAGAGTGGCAGGTCAATGAAAAAAGGAAAAGCCTCCACTAGATGGATTAACACAATGTCTACAACAATGGGTTTAACTGTAAATAAGATTGTGTGCCTGGCACAGAATCGGGGAGTGTTTCATTCTGCTGTACATAGAGTCACTATGAGTCGGACCTGATTCGATGGCACCTAACAACAACAACAGTCACAAATTTGGGGGCATATTTTATTATCTATCCATCAACAAGTTACAGGGACATTCCCTCACTTCCAACTAAACTACACTTGAACGGGTACAGAGCCATTCATGTAGATCTTTTTTGTAAAGGGCCAGAAGATAAGTACTTTTGACCTTTCAGGCCATATGATCTCTGTTGCAACTACTCAACCTTCCACTATAACATGAAAGCAGTCACAGGACATAAAGGAATGAGTACGGTCATATTCCAATAAAATGTTATTTATAAAAACCGGTTGGGGGAGCTGGGCGTGGTGGCGCATCTCTGTAATCCCAGCGGTTTGGGAGGCGGAGCCAGGAGGATCGCAAGTTCGAGAACACAGGAAGTCTCTGTAACTTATCGAGACCCTGTCGTAGGAAGTAAGGAAAAAAATAAAAGGGCTGGGGGTGCAGCTCAGTGGTCCAGCACTTGCAAAGCATGCAGGCATGAGGCCCCGGGATCAACCCCCAGTACCACAAAAAAAAAAAAAAAAAAAAAAAAGGGTGGTGGGCAAGATTGGACCATTGGGCCATAGTTTGCCAGCCTGTGCTACAGATCAAGGCTGCACATTCTGCTTCCTCCTAAACCCAACTGCTTCTTTTAGACCTTGCCCACCTCCTCGGATCATTCCAGAAGAGACCACCAGTCGACTGTTGTTATCCATCATGATGATTTCTAACCAGCCTATGCAAAAGTGGAAAAACTCCACCCTGTACTGTGCATTGAACTGGAGCACTGACCAAAAAGCCTTCCAAAGGCCTGTGGTTCCTCCTAGGGAGCCCTGATATCAAAACCGTAAAGACTTCCCCAGGCAAATCGTTACCCCCACTTGACACTGTATTTAATGGAAAGCCTTTCCCAGAAATAAGTATATTAAAATAAGCTTTGCATTTTTTACATTAACTGAAATTTGATGCAAATTGATAATAAATTACCTTCCCCCTACTCATTCATTTGGGAATCACATAAACTAGTTTACAGTTACGTATTATTACATTTCACATTAATATAGCCATAGGAAGCTAGGCTTTGGAGAAATTTGCTTCCCAGCAAACCGTCAGAAATCGAGGAGGTAAAAGTGGGCTGTAGTGGGATAACTGACTCCCCTAATGTGCTAGCTGCTGAGGGTTGTAAAAAGTGAGGCACCAATGCGCTGCTTGAGGCCCAACTAATTCATCAAATAATCACCATTTGTCTCATGCATCTGACATAATTTTCCCATTTCAAGATCTTATACCTTTCCCTTCCTTCCTCCCTTTCTTCTTCTCTTCTCCTCTCCTCTCCTCTTTCCTTCCTTCCTTGCATTAGTTCTATATCAGTACGTTCAGGGCCACTTAATAGTACCTCTGGTTAGCAAAAACTGAATTACAAAATGCAGAAGATTTACCACCTAATGGAGGTGCAAGAGCCAGACAACAATGCGAACTGACTAAAGGTATTTGGAGCAGAATTTCTAAGTATATCTTACATCTACAATGAAAATTCAATGGAGGCTTCCATTTAAAGATGGTGGACCGAACACACACATTTGGCTCTGCTTCCTCTCGAAACATCACTGAACAACAGAAAGGAAAGTTTCATGAAGGCAAACTCATAGAGGCAGAGAAAAAAAGAGAGAGGTGGCAAAGGAACACAATTTTAGAATGGGAAGCTGGTGACTGAGAAGTAATTAACTTCAAAGACTTGAGAAAGCAAATCCCAAGAGGGGGAGCCTAGAACTTCATATGCCCCATAGAACCTCCCAAAGGCTCAGACAAGGGTGGCACCAGCTGCCTCTAGGCATGGAGTAAATGTGGGGTTAAAGATAAAAGAATTGGTTGAAAGTCTGTTTAGAAAGCTACTCTGGGTTCCCTACTCAACTTTATACAGACAGGCTACTGTCCTTCCTATGGGATGCATGGTCCCCAGAAAGCATGAAAACAAAGCTCTCTGGACAAGGGTTATGGTAGAGTAGAAGGTGTTGGTATCACCTGAAAGAGGAACTTTGTTATTGTTGTTGTTGTTAGGTGCCGACAAGTGGGTGTCCAACTCATAGCAACCCTATGTACAACAGGTCAAACAGTACTTCTCTGCTATTCATAGGGTTTTCAATGGCTGATTGTTTTCTGGGAGCGGCTTGCCGGGTCCTTCTCCCAAGCCTGCAGCACCTGGTGTTCCCAGGTGGTTTCCCATCCAAGTACTAACCAGGCCCGACCCTGCTTAGCTTCCGAGATCTGACAAGATCAGATGCCACAGGGCTACAGCTGCAGGCTGAAAGTGGAACTAAATGCAATTATATTTTGAATGTCAGGGATACCTCTTCTCTTCCTCACGAGCTCCTGAATGATGGTAGACTGGCTTATATCCATCTTCCAGCTAGGAAACTAGAGTGTCCTATTCTGAGGGTTCTGGCTAGCCCAAAGAGAAAGGTCTGAAAATACTGAGACCCACTCTTAAACATGAACCCACAGACAAGGGTTGGCAAACACTTGCAGGAAATCTCCAACTTGAAATCAAAAGAGATACCAGAGGACTGGTGGTAGCTTAGTGGTACAGCACTTGCCTAGCATGTTTGAGGCCCTGTGTTCCATCCCCACTACCCAAAAGAGAGAGAGAGAGAAATGCCAGAGCCAATCAGCAAAAGAGGACACATTGGTACAGACAAATAGTATGCAGGGAAAAGAAATTTGAAAAAGAAGAAAGAGGGGGAGGGGGAGGAGGAGGAGGAGGAGGCGGAAGAAGAAGAAGAAGAGGAAGAAGAAGAAGAAGAAGAAGAAGAAGAAGAAGAAGAAGAAGAAGAAGAAGAAGAGGAGGAGGAGGAGGAGGAGGAAGAAGAAGAAGGAGGAGGAGGAGAAGGAGAAGGAGAAGGAGAAGGAGAAGGAGAAGGAGAAGAAGAAGAAGAAGAAGGGGAGGAGGAGGAGGAGGAGGAGGAGACAACTCTATTGTTAATACTGTGGCTGGAGTTTAGGTCATTTGGTAGAGTGTTGCTCCGCACTCTCTGAGGACCCAGGTTCAATACCCAGCACCACAAAAAATGGGAGAAGGACGTGGCAATCCACTCCAGAGGCAATCTGAAACAATCAGCCATTGAAAACCCTATGAGGGTCACTATGAGTTGGATCCAACTCCATGGCACCTAACAACAACCTAATTGTTAATACTGTAAGAGAAATAGGATGGTGCTAACAGCTAAAATATCAGTGTTTACTATGTATGGTTACCATTCTAAGCCCTTTAAATGGATTGATTCATTTAATCCTCTCAACTCTATAAGGTGAGTAGAATTATGATCCCCACTTTATAGATTAAAAACCTGAGGACCAAAGACTTAAATTTTCTAAGTTTATGCAAGTACAGTAGTAGGTTGGCTCTAAACCCAAGCAATCAGGCTTCAATCTGTACTCTAACTACCAAATTATTTTACATCCCTGAAGCAGCTTTCTTTCACTGTGGAATAGCTGAGAAAAGCAACAGTTTCAGTGGGTTCAATCTCGAGCTCATTGGCTGTGTTGGTTTGGGGGCCTAAATTGGACCATCATAAATAAAGAACCATTTGTACAGTAAAATGAAGAAGTGTAAAGACACTTGCAGCCATGAAGATCCTCAAAAATTTACATTCTAGCAACCTTTCTGAGGAAGTTAACCAAGGATGTGCTCTACCTAAATAGGGAGTAAACCAAAAAAGAAGAAGACATGGGGTACAGGAAACAGAAATCTAATACAGAAGGGAGAATGGAACATCAAGGAGATGATAAAGAGAGCTTCAGGGGGACACTTGTACAATAGGAATGGGGGGAGTGCAGATTAGAATAAACCAGAAGATGAAGATTCCAAAAGTACTGTCTAGAAGATGATAGAATTATTGTATCCACTTGATTATATTAAGAGGAGATTTAGATAGCAAGTGGAGATTTTGACATTGACTTAGCAACAGATACATAGAAAATATCTCGTCTATTGCTATGTAGGGGCTGGGATTTAGCTCAGTTGGTAGAGCACTGCGCTGCAGTCTCTTAGGTCCCGAGTTCAATTCCCAACACCGCAAAAGTGGGAGAAGGACCTGGCAATCCACACCCAAGGCAATCCCAAAAACAGTCTGCCACTGAAAACCCTATGAGGGTCGCTATGAGTCAGATCCTGACTCGACGGCACCTAACAACAACAGCATTGCTATGTAGCAAACCACTGAAAAATGTAGTGACTTAGCCAGGTGCGGTGGCTCATGCCTATAATCCCAGTTACTCTGAAGGCTGACAGAGGAGGATCACAAGATTAAGGCCAGAGGCAGCCTGAGAAATTTAGCAAGACCCTGTCTCAAAATTTAAAAAGGTGTCAAGGGGAGGGGTAGTCTGTGGGGTGTGGCGCAGTGGCACAGCATTTGCCTAGAATGTGCAAGACCCTCCCTGGGTTCAACCCCCAGAACCGAAGAAAGTAATTTAGTGACTTAAAACAGCTACCATTTTATTTGATCCCAACTTTGTGGTTCAGCAACTTGGGCTGGGCTCATGTGAGTGATTCTTACCTATAGTCACTCATGCAGCTGGAATCTTCTAGTTGCTCAGTGGACACCAAATGGTCCAAAATGGCCTCGATCACATGTCTGGTGGTTGCCAGGCTGTTGACTGGGAAGTCTCAGTTTTCCTCCGGGTGGCCTTGCCAAGCGAATAGACCAGACTCCATCACATCATTGTCTCAAGTTTCGAATCATAGGACATTTGCTAATGTCTGTGGCAGACTGATTCGTGGCCTCTCAGATATGTCCACATCGTACTCCTCAGGGCCTGTGAATGCGACCAACGTGGCAATAGAGATTTTGCAGATGGGATTAAGTTAAGAACCTTGAGATGGACAGGTTGCCCTGAGTTACCGGGGGGGCAGGCTTATAAGAAGTAGGCAGGAGGAGGCAGAGGCAGAGAAGGCGATGTGATGATGGAAGCAAAGATTGGAGTGATGTACTTTAAAGACAGAGGAAGGGCCCCAAGTCAGGGAAACACAGCAGCCATAGGAAGCTGGAAAATGCAAAGAAACAGATTCTCCCCTCTGAGCCTCAAAAGGAGCCAATTCTGCCAACATTTTCACTTCAGCCAGTGACACTGATTTCAGACTCCTGATTTCCAGAAGTGTTGTGGTGGTTGTTAGATGCTATCGAGTTGGGTCCAATTCATAGCGATCCTCACAGGTTTTTCAATGGCTGATTATTTTGGGGATTGCTTTAGGAGTGGATTGCCCCGCCCTTGTCCTGGGTTTTTTTTGTTGTTGTTGTTGTTGTTGTTGTTGTTTTGTTTTGTTTTGTCTTTTGTAGTGCTGGGGATCGAACTGAGGGCTTCAGAGAGCGCAAAGTAGCATTCTACCAACTGAGCTAAACCCCAGCCCTCCCAGAGATGTAAGAGAATGAAACTGTGTGGTTTTAACCCATTAATTTGGTGATAATTTGGATTTTTTCCCTTTGTTGGTAAATGTAGGTGGGGTATAGAGTAATATAGCACTTGCTTTTTCCATTATGCAACTATTATATCACTTTGGGTTACACTTTTATCAATTTACAAGTTCTATGGAACCTTTTGACTAATATGTAGTAAAACTCATATATATATTTGGGTTATGTTCCCCTATTTTTCCCATGTACTCATGAAGTTGCATAATTTGTATTGAGTTTATCCTCTCCCCCTTTATCCCTACCTGGTGATAATTTATTATAGCTGCAACAGGAAACAAATACAATATCCTGCAGGCCAAAGCAATTCACATGGCTGAGCTCAGATTCAAGAAGCTGAATCACCAGGAGGGGTGGTGCATGCCTGTAATCCCAGCCCTTAGGAGGCGGAGGCAGGAGGATTGCCAAGAGTTTGAGGACAGTCTGGGCTCCACAGCGAGTTCCTGGGGCCAGCCTGGGCTACATAGTGAGAAACCCTAGAAAAGAAAAGAAAAAGAAAGAGAAGAAAGAAAAAAAAGAAAGAAAGAAAGAAAGAAAGAAAGAAAGAAAGAAAGAAAAGAAGGAAGGAAAAAGAAAAAAAGAAAGAAAGAGAGGAGGGAGGGAGTAAGGGAAGGGAGGGAGAGAGAGGATGGGGGAGGGAGGGAAAAAAAGAAAAGCAAAGAAAAGAGAAAAGAAAAGAAAGGAAGGAAGAAACCACCACCACAACAAAAGAAGCAGAGAAACCAACTAGAAGAACAGCAAACTCACATTGCAAAGGGGTGTGCATTCAGGGGAGGAATTATTGCAGCCATCTTTGCAAATCATCTACCATAGGGAGAAAGCGAAAAAATATAGCAGTGTACTCCATGGCTCATCTATGAATATTGTTGGCATAGTCGTAATGTAGTCAGACCTCGTATCCCCAGGTTCTGCATTCACAGATTCAACCAACCATGGATCAAAAATACTTGGGGAAAAATTGTGCTTCTACTGAACATGTGCAGACTTTTTTCCTTGTCATCATCCCCTAAACAATGCAGGATAATAACTATTTGCATAGCATTTACATTATATTAGGTACTGTGAGTAACCCAGAGACAATGAAGTATATGGGAGGCTGTGAGTAGGTTCCATGCAAATCCTATGCCATTGTATATAAGGGACTCAGGCATTGGGATATTTGGGTATCTTGGGGAGGGGGCTGGAACCATCCCCCAGGGATACTGAGGGATGATTGTAATGTGAATGATGAATATTGATGTAACCTAAATTATCACATGAGTCTCTAGAGAGCTTCTGAGACAAGAAAGAATGGGCACAGGTGAGTGCATTGACAGAGAATGAGACCAGCAAGGAAATCAGTAGAAATCAAAAGATAAATCCTGAAATTTAAAAATCCCGGAGTAAACCGGGCGCGGTGGCGCACACCTGTAATCCCAGTGGCTCGGGAGGCGGAGGCAGGAGGATCGCAAGTTCGAGACCAGAGGCAGTCTGAGTAATTTAGCGAGACCCTGTCTCAAATAAAGTAAAAAAATGGGCTGAAGGTGCAGCTCAGTGGTCCAGCACTTGTAGAGCATGCAGATGCAAGGCCCTGGGTTCAACCCCCAGTACCGGGGTGGGGAATCCCAGGGTAGCAGTGTAAGAGTATTATTCCAGGCTGGCCAGGTAAGTATCCGGCGAGATAGCCAAAGGCCAGAGGAGATTAAAGGCCAAGAGAATCAGGCTTGCCAGAGACATCAGTTTGTTTGTCAAAAGTCACTGGGCAGGTGCAATGGCCCACGCCTGTCATCCCAGCAATTTAGGAGGCGGAGCCAGTGAGACCCTATCTCAAGAGAAAAAGTAAAAAACGGACTGGAGGTGCAGCCCAGTGGTGGAGCACTTGCAAAAAGCATGTGTGAGGCCCTGGATTCAACCCTCCAGTACCAGAAAAAAAAAAAAAAAAAAAAAAAAAAAGCCACTGTTAAAAATAAGGAAAACATTTAAAACTAACACAAAAAAGAAACAAAAAATACAACTGGAGATGTAAATCAGTTGTACAGTGTGTATGTGCCCAGCATGCATAAGACCCTGGGTTCCATCCCCAACACCACAGGAAAAAAATACCATATAGTAGGCTGCATGCTGTGGTGTACGCCTGTAATCCCAGTGACTAGGGAAACTGAGGCAGGAGGAGCTCGAGTTTGAGGCCAAAGGCAGCCTGTGCAACTTAGCGAGACCTGGTCTCAAGATAAAAAATTTAAAAAGGCCTAGGGGTGCAGCTTAATGGTGGAACACCTGCAAAGTATGTATGAATCCCTGGGTTCAGCTCCCCAATACTCACGCAAAATACTAGTTTTTATTTTTGTCATACTACACGTACCTATAATTTAAATAGTCAAATAATTCTAGAAGGTTAAGTGGTCCAGGCTGCCTCTGGCCTCCTCAAATTCAAGATCCTCCTACCTCAGTCTCCTGAGTCTCTGGTACTACAGGCATGCGCCATGGTGCCTTGCTCTAGAAACTAATATTTTGAAAGGAAGGTAGACAACCTGTGGTTTTGTTGCTCTTCTTGTAATGATTTCCTTTCATTTAGAACTGCCTATCTTATATAGCGCCTGCAGCCGTAGCCCTGTGGCATCCGATCCCGTCAGATCTCGGAAGCTAAGCAGGATAGGGCCTGGTTAGTACCTGGATGGGAGACCGCCTGGGAACACCAGAAGCTGTAGGCTTGGGAGAAGGACCTGGCAACCCCCTCCCAAAAATCAATCTGCCATTGAAAACCCTATGCACAGCAGAGAAACACTGACAATAGTGTTTTCCCTGTTGTACAGAGGGTCGCTATGAGTAGGATACCGACTTGAGGGCACCTAACAACAACAACAACAATCTTATATAGCGGGCTGGGATTTAGCTCAGTTGGGAGAGTGCCGCTCTGCAGTGTCTGAAGTCCCAGGTTCGACTCCCAGCACCACAAAAATGGGAGAAGGACATGGCAATCCACTCCCGAGGCAATCTCGAAACAACCAGCCATTTTTGAAAACCCTATGAGAGTCGCTATGAGTCAGATGTGACTCAACAGCACCTAACAGCAACAGCATCTTATATAGCCGTGCAATCTCTCATTTATAACCCAAAACCGAAGCTAAAAATTATGGTTTTTCCCTCACTAATAAACAAATGCAAATACATGTAAAAGACAACATTTCATACAAATGCATGTAGATAAAATAAAAGGCCTCCAATGCAAGTGAAGACTCCAAACTCCATGGCCTGGAGGCTGAGGAAAGGCCACCGTAATGTTAACAGGCGTTTGCCTGAGAGTTATAAAAGTAATTTATACCCAGAACATTTCCACCCATGTGAGAGAATGACCCTCCATTTTACTGCATGTTGTATTAATGTCAATCAATATATGTTTGAGGGCTTTATACATTATGGATAATAATGTCGGAGCTTTGCAAAGCATCCCTCTTGGGGGAGCTACACAAAATTCTGCAGGAGAAAGCAGAGCAGCCCAGCCCGGAGGCACCAAGCTCTCCTCAGGTTCCACTGATGTTCATCATGGCTCAGCTATGCAAATGAGGTCAGAGCAAGAGGCCTCCCAGACGGAAAACAGGAAGTGCCCTGGGGGCTGAGGCCCCTTGAAACTGGAAAGTGGCGGCAAGTGGCGTCTGGCTCTGGATATATCCAGCCAGGTGGCTGGGTAGACTGGGAACTTGCGCTGGACTGTGAGGCAATGCAGAGGAAAGATAGCCATGGGGGGGCGGGGGGGGGGCACTTGGGCGGAGTCACTGAGTTACTTTATGTGTCAAGGGTTACTTTTTAAAATTGGACACGCTGATCACCTATATTTGGAGTTGTTGTGAGGATTAGGAGATCTATATAGATGCTCCTTAATGTTAAGACGGGGTTACATTCTGGTAAATCCATTGAAAATCAAAAATACCATAAGTCAAAAATGCACTTAGCACATCTATCCACATCCCACTTGAGCAACACAGCACTATTAGGTGTCAATGGTCTGTCCCCCCTCCCCCCAGGCTCACAGGGCTGACTGGGAGCTGTGGTCAGGTCACTACTACTGCCCAGCGTCCCTGGAGACTATGGGACCACAGATCACCAGCCCAGGAGAAGATCCAAATTCAAGATGCCAATGTAGTTTCTACTGAATGCGTATTATTTTTGCATCATGGTAAAGTCAAAAAATCATTAGTCAAACCATCATAAATCAGAGACCACCTGTATACTATATATTTATTTTTGAGTTTTCTATTTCCCCTAGTGGTAAATTCAGTTACTGAACCCAATTCTTCTCCTTTCCCTTAACCTCCCCTTTGTAATACAACTTGGTAGTGTACCCTACTTCTTCTAACTTCACTTTAAGCCTGGTCACATGATTTGCTTTGGCCAATGGAATATAGCTAGAAGGAAGGGCATCAATTCTGAGCTTAGACCAAAAGAGGCCTCGCTTGTTTCTTCTTGCCTTCTTGGGCCTCTGTCATTGCCATCAGAAGAGCATGCCCCAGCTTTCCTGCTCATCCAAGAAGGCTAAGAAATGTAGGGAGCAAATCTGAACCCAACTTACAGCTAGGAGCCAAGTCAACTGAGCCAGTCTAGATTTTAAAGACCACCCCAGCCAACTCACATGTGGGAGAAAAGTAAATGCTTACAATTGTGCCCCCAAGATTTTGCGGGTTGCTTTTTACACAGCAGTAACTGACTGATACACAGGGACAAGCCAGGAAATACAGTCTCTTTTCGAATAAATGGGAGGACGGGAAGCCAAGCCACCCACCTGTGGGCAGTAGCCACTCAGACAGCACCTAGAGTGAAAAGATCCCCGATGAAAAGCTCTCGGTGCTGAGAAGCTCAGAGTATTTTGGGGTCTTAGGAATTATCACTCCATCTCATGCGTTTTTAAATATTGACATTCTAGGATTTCTTTTTGTCCTTAGTCTTTGCGGTAGCCTGCCTACTTTCCCAACGGGAGAAGTAAGGGATCCATGCCCACAAAAGGCCTGAAGAGAAAGAGGAAGAGTAAATTTCTGGGGTCTGGGCAAAGTCATGGAAACAAGCCTGAAAACATCACTAGGAAAACGTCAGAACTTCAAGGGACACAGGTGGCTTTCCTTGTCTGGAGTTGTTTCTAAGGTCTTATTCTCTCATCCACTGGAGTGTACAGCACTGTGCTAGGTTTAAGCATATAATTCTTGCATGAACCCAAAATTCACTTGGGTTTGGATTGAAAGCATAATTCAGAATTGTTCCACTAGACCCTGGACTCCTCGAGTGCAAGAATGTCTTACTCTTCTGTGCATTCCCAGGGTCTAGCACAGTGCCTGGCCCATGTTACATGCGTGCATGATTGGATAGATGGATGGATGAGTAGTTGGATGGTCAGATGATGGATGGGTGGCCGAATGGATGGATGGATGCGTGGATGGATAGATGAACAGGTGGGTGGATCAAAGGATGTGTGGATGGATAGTCAGGTGATGAATGGATGAATGGATGGATGAGTGATTGGATAATGAATGGATGAATGGATAAATGATTGGATGGTCAGATGAAGGATAGATGGACAGATGGGTGTATCGATGGATGGGTGGATGGATGGATGAATGGATGGATAGTCAGGTGATGGATGGATGGATGGGTGGTGATTGGATAACGAATGGATGAATGGATAGATGATTGGATGGTCCAATGAAGGATGGATAGATGGACAGATGGGTGAGTAGATGGATAAATGAATGCATGGATAGGTAAGTAGACGGGTGAATATGTGAATATTTGCTTCTTGGAATTTATGTAAGTATAAACCTATCCCAAATAGAAGCATCTTTGCTTACAGATAATCCTAATGAGCACCTAAAGTTCTTAAATCACTTTACGTATTGTAAATGCTCAAACATCCGTAACTTCGCTGCTGTCATTTAGTCATATTGTGCAACTTCCTCCACCAGCTAGTAACGAACAAAACTCGTTTACAAACAAGTCCTCTGACATCTAGGCCCTTACTGTAGAAAGGAATGTTAATGCAGTCTTTAAATTGCAATAGTGTTCATACCTTTAATTATATGTAATTTCTCAATCTCATTAACTTAGATTTTTTTTGTAGTCTAAATGTTAAGGTGTCAATTGGTGCAGGCATGGTGCAACCGAGGGCCAGGTGAGCCAGATGGCTTCAGAAAACAGCTTCTCTGCCCCATCATGATGGAGCGCGCTGGAGCCCCAGCCAGCCTGCTCTGATTGGGGCCACAGGTCAGGAAGAGGACAGAGTGGCTGGAAAATTCACACACTGAGCACATCAGCTGATGGCGACTGCCTGTGGCATGGCAGATGGAGGCAGAGCGCACTTTCACCAACGCCAGGTGCCTCTGAATATCTTTGTAGCACGCTTCTTAACCTCTCTGACGCCTACGACTTCCGTCACTGCCACCTGGATCCCACCTCCACGCTCTGAGCACCCTCAACTGCCTGATGATGCCCCTATCTACCACCTGCCCTCGCTGCGCTCCCCTCCCACCTCCACCTCTCACATCAGCACCTTCCCTACCCCAGGGGAGCATCCTCCCAGGGGAGCATGATCCCTGGTCTGGGATATCCACTGGCAGCAGCAAGAGATGTGAGTGGAATTTTCAGGAGCCGCTGATGGCTGCGTGGCTAATGTGGCTGTGAAGGGTACCTGCAAATGCCGAGCCACTTATTTCTGTTCATTGATTTCAATTTGCTGTGCAGTCATTTCCTGGGCTCCCGTTGGCCCAGGCGCTCCGAGCCTTTCTTCAAGGCAGTGCTGAGAGGCGCTTGGAACTCCTGGGGCGAGCCAGGCCTTCATCGCGGGGCTCAACCGGGAGCACCACAGAAACCACTTTGGCGTGTGGGCCGGCGCTGAGCAAATGGGAAACGTTTTAAAGAGGCACGCTTCTCCTGAATTAAATATTTACTCATTTCATGCCTCCCCCTCCGTCCGCGGAGAATCTAGCTTAAACTAAATAACAAAGGAGGTCAGGCTCGCGAGCTGCACAAAAATAGCCCTGCAACTAGAGGCACATCGGGCCTCACGATTAATGCCAGGCCTGTGGAACTTGGGAAGGGCCCCAAGAACAGCTTCAGAAATGATGACAAGCAGAAAGATAAAGCCAGTAGGGAAAGCTACAGAAGGAGGGCTTATTATGAATGGAAAAGCCCTTTTGTTGTTGTTGTTGTTAGGAGCCGTCGAGTCGGTATCCGACACATAGCGACCCTCTGTACAACAGGCGAAACACTATTGTCAGTGATTCTTTGCTGTTCATAGGGTTTTCAATGGCAGATTGGTTATTGGGAGGGGGTTGCCAGGTCCTTCTCCCAAGCCTACAGCTTCTGGTGTTCCCAGGCGGTCTCCCATCCAGGTACTAACCAGGCCCGACCCTGCTTAGCTTCCGAGATCTGACGGGATCGGATGCCACAGGGCTACAGCTGCAAGCGGAAAGGCCCCTGGGGGTGGCTTAATTACAGTTTGCAATACATTTCAGGGCTGGAAAATGGCAATGTGCGGGGTGGGGGGGGGAGGGGGGAATCCAGTTTATGCTAAGGAGTGCTTAACTTCTACCACCAGATTTGGCCTCCTCTTATATCCCAACTTGCCCCACCCCCAATCCCCTGGTGCCAGAGCTGGAACCCAGGACCTCAGTCATGCTAGGCAAGTGCTCTAACACTGAGCCAAAAAACCCCAGCCCTGTCCTAACTTTTGCCCTCACTTCTCTATTAATAGAAAATATAATGAGCCAGGCGCTGTAGTACACGCCTGTAATCTCAGTGATGAGGGAGGCTGAGGCAAGAGGATCATGAGTTCGAGGCCAGAGGCAGCCTACACAACTTATGGAGACTGTCTCAAAATAAAAAATAAAAAAAAGGAGCTGGTGGTGCAGCTTAGTGGTAGAGCATTTGGCCAGCATGCATGAAGCCCTGGGTTCAATCCCCTGGCATTAGAAAAAAAGAAGAAAAAAACATATTGGGCATTTACTCCATAATTGTATTCATTTACTTAGCTTTAACTTATATACATATATCCGGATACTAATATCTTCCACGTGAAACATGCATAAAAATAGAAACTATTTGTTGTTGTTAGGTGCTTTCGAGTCAGGTCCAACTCATAGCGACCCCCATAGGGTTTTCAATGGCTGATTATTTCAGGATTGTTTTTGAGAATGATCTGCCACATCCTTTTCCCATTCTTGTGGTGCTGGAGATCGAACTCGGGTCCTCAGAGAGTGCAGAGCAAGCGCTCTACCAACTGCGCTAAATCCCAGCCCAGAAACTATTTGCTGTTGTTGGGTACCGTCAAGTTAGTGTCCAACTCATAACGACGGTACATACAACAGAGGAAACACTATTGTCAGTGCTTCTCTGCTGTTCGTAGGGTTTTCAATGGCGGATTGATTTTTGGGAGTGGGTTGCCGGGTCCGTCTCCCAAGCCTACAGCACCTGGTGTTCCCAGGCGGTCTCCCACCCAAGGACTAACCAGGCCCAACCCTGCTTAGCTTCTGAGATCTGACGGGATCAGACGCCACAGTGCTATGGCTGCAGGCAGAAACTATTTAGGGGTGAAATAAACATAACTTTTAATAGCCATACTAAAGCATTCTTCCTCCATCTCAAAGGATCACCGCACCCCACTGTGGAGTTTCCTGTTTGGACTAGAACCCTTCCCAGCCACAAGGCCTTTATGGAGCAGGGAAGTGACCTTGTAACATCCTTTTTGCCCAGTGTGGTGTCCCCAGAACCCAGGACAGTAACTGTTTTAGATGGAACACCCCCCCACCCCCCACCAAGCAGAAGCTGAGCTGGAGATTCCTGTGTAAGTGATTAAGGAAGTGCTGGGAGGGGAGGTGGGGAAAGGGTACCCGGAAGCCAGGCAGGGCGGGGAGGATGCCAAGGAAGACGTGCCTGCAAGCAACGTCCTCGCAGAAGGGAGCGGCAGCATGATGCTGCGGGAGCTCCTAAGTGTGAGTTACACCTCAGCAAGCAAGTGGGGCTTCCAGACGCGCGCCCTGCCAGTCACTGGGTAATGTAGCCTCAAGGCTGAGGGAGGATGGGCTGACACCAGGAGGTGCCTCAGACTCTCTGAGAGGGGCTACGTGGCTCCGGTAGCCTGAAACCCACCCTGTAAGAAAGCCTCCCGTGCTGGCTAGAGAACATGCACCAGAGGGGACAGAAGGGTGGCAAACCGGTAACCATCTATCAAAGGAGGTAGGTGACCCTGGTATTGCGCCTTATGGTAACTAATTCATTGCACACGCTCCGCTCGTGTTTGCTGACTGATGGACTGAATCGGGCGGCGCGTGCTCCCAAGTAAGTGTCTGTGCTCACAGGGAGGTATCTGGACGCTGTCTTTCCGTGAGGGTGGCGGGGATGAGGAGGCGGGATTCCCTGCCTGGGCCTGGATCATGGAGCAAACGCTGCGAGGAGGGAGCTCTTTGTACCCCGCAAGGGGGGCAGCCCTCCAGAGATGGAGGCCTTTGTAAAACACCGACAAAAGACAAAGTACCAGCCCAGAGGTGGTGATCCAGCAGGTTGAAACAGAGCCTGCCCTTTGAAAAGCCATTTCTCTAAGCTTGGCTCAGCCGCAGGACCTGCCGCCCCTGGAAATTTGGGCCAAGGACCGAATGCCCCATTTGCCAGCTCATGCTGCGGCTGGGTGACCTTGGGCAGAGGCTGGCTTCTCTCAGCGTGGATGCTTGCACAGCTCTTCAAAGGAGGAGGGCCACACCTGCTTCCTGCCTGGTGCCTAGGTAAATAGTCTGCCTCTGAAAAGCTCAGGAGTCCTTGCAAGAACAGAAATTCCAAGTACCCGGAGCCACAGGCTTGTGATTTGTGGCTCGGGTGGGCGGGCAGCCACGCAACAGCGATGCAACTTGTTAAAATGTTCACGGCCGGGCTCTGAACGCCCAGAGCTGCTCCTACAGCCGTCTTCGCAGAAACGAACACCACGGCCCCCTGTATGAGGTTACCACCCTCTGCTCTCCAGCCCGTTTCAGCTGTATCGCCAGTAACATTTTTCCGTTCTCACATTTTCTTCTTTAATGAAGAACTCGGTTTCATCATCCGAAGCGCCGTGGAGTTCAAAGTGTGTGTATGTGGATTCTCAGGCCACTGGATTTCTGAGTCACCAGACAATGATCAAATTTATATTTTCCTGCGCCATCCACCTTTTTTAGATGGTGTTTGTGTTTCATGTTAAATATAATTCTCTTTGGCTCCCCCAGCCGCCTGGGGCCTGGTTCGCCCAGGAGCTGCCTCTCCATGTGGCCTCTGGGGTCGATTCATTTTTCTCCCAATGCCTTAATGAGTGATGATTTCTCGAGACAATCAGATCGGCTGTGCGGGAGATTCAGCTCCATCATTACGACAGCCGGATACATCACAGGCACCATTTTTCAAACCCGTGTTTTTCATCACACAGATATGACTTGATTAAACCTTTGTGATATTACATTGGGATATTTGAAAATAGCCTTTAGTGACCATCGTGGGCCTACTGTTTCTGATAAATCCCTTACTGCTAGTTGAGATACTTTTACATATGGGATTCAAGAGCAGAGACTCTGAAATTGACAGACTGCCCGAATCCACATGCCAAATCTGCCACTCACTGCTGTGCAACTTGAGTTAAGTTCCTCAACCTCTCTGTGCCTTGGTTCTCTAAATGATAAATTAGAAATATGTGGTATTAATAATAAGATATCTACCTTGTAAAATGGTCGCCAGAATTAAAGAAACCAGTATGTGTGAAGTGCTTGGCATATAGTAAGATATCTATACATGTTTGTATATATGTATATAGAGAGTTGCTTTTATTATTATTCCAATTATCATTTAGTCCTCGCTACAGTCTGGTAAAGCAGAGCTAATTTATTTATAGATAAAGAAACTGATGTTTGAGAAGGGTAAAGTAATTTGCCCAAGAGGCAGGGTCACCAAGTTTTATGTTCAGAATCCAATGTCCATACTAGCCGCTACTTGGCATCTTTCTCTCTTCAAGGTCGGCCTTTAAGTGAAGGTCAATAAAAATATTACAAGGGAGGAGGAAGTACAAGGATAAGTGGCTGTGCCCCAGAACCCACCTCTACCCTCTTCAATCAGCAAAGGGAGCAGCTGAGATACACACCCAGTCAGTCAGCCAGTCAATGATCCAGCCTGGATTAAGCATCCCTGATGAGCTGGGCCCTTGGAGACCTCGCACACTATCAGCAGTGCGGGACAGAGACACAATGGACCCATACACTATAATTTATGCCAGAAAAGACACCTGTGCCAACTGTCAGGGGAACCTAGAGGGCTGAGAAGGGGAAGCAGGGAATCTTGTTACTAGCTGGCATTGGCTTCCATTATGGATTCAATCTGAAATGTCCTCCACAGGCTCATTGTAGGGCACTGCCTAGAGAGGCAGTTCACCCTGGAACCTATCTAAGCTCCTTGGAGGTCTGAGGCTTGTTCCCCAGGCAATCACCTTTGCCCTACATCTGGGAACTCAGGGTCATCCAGCTCTCAAAGATGGCGCTGGCATCCAATCCCTCGCCTCAGACCCCTCGACACCTATTGGCTGTTTCCAAACCACTGAACGGCTCCTGATTGGACCGTTCAGGAGCCATCCCTGATTGGCTCCTTTTACAAAACCAAATTTGCATATCCCTCTGGCCAAGACCCGTATGGGGTGACTGCCTCTGATTGGTCCCTGGCTAGCCCCTGGAGAGTATATAAAGGCGGTACACGGAGCAGTCGGGGTTCATTCCATCAACCGGGACAGAGGAAACAATAAAGAGCTGTTGGAGCAGAGCACTTGGAGTCGGCGTCTTCACTGGGAAGAAAGAAGCAAGGAGCCTCTGTGGGCATAAGCCTCTGAGCCTGCCTTTCTTAAGGCTTCTCAAAGCAGCTGTGGGCATAAGCCTCCTTTCTGGACGGCGCAGCTCTTGGGTGCTCGGCTCCCCCTCACCAGACAATGGGTCTTCAGCAGCTGGTTCCTGCTCACAGCCAGAGCAAGTCCAGCGACAGGGTGACGCCCCACAGCTCGTGTTTGGAATGTCTGGTCCCCAGCTGGTGGTGCTATTTTGGGAGGCTATGGAAACGTTGCGAGGTGGCACCTGGCTGGAGGAAGCAGGTCACTGGATGGCAGTGCTCCCTGTCTGACTCCCCCCCCCAACCTCCTCATCAAGGCAAACCACAGCCACATGCCTTCTTCCTGCAGGAAGCCTGCTTTCCCCCTCCACCCACAATCCACAACTGCAGCCACTGTTCTAGGGAGTGCTCAAACTCATGCTGCAGGATCCTTTCTCGCCTTCCTTTCCACTGTGACCGTCTGAGGTGGAGGGCTCCCCTCCTAGATTATCAGATCTCGGAGGACAAAAAGGACATTGGAGATGACACATGGCACTGGGGACAGAAAGAGGCCTCATCAGCCCCTAGCAACTGATGGTTACATAGAGTTGCTGCTCTTCATAGGACCCTGCCCTTCCTCCAACCTCACCTGAGACACAAACCGTGTCCCTGTGGTTGGGAGGTGCTATGGTTTGGATGTGGTTTGCCTCCCAAGGACTGGTGTGTTGGAAGCTTGGTATCCAGTGTGGCAATGGTGGGAGGTGGTAGTACCTTTAAGAGGCAGGGCCTGGTGAGAGGTGGTTAGGTCATTGGAGGTGCAGCCCTTGGAAGAGATTAACTTAGTTCTTAGCAGACCCTACTTACTTCCCAGGACAGTGTGTTGTTCAAAAAAGGAGGACCTGACCTCTGTTCTCTGGCTTCCTATCTCACCACTTGATCTCTTCCTCACAGCAGCACTCCTGTTGTGATACCCTCCACAACAAGGCCCTTACAAGCGACTGAACAAATGGAGTGCTAATCTTGGACTTTCAGGATCCAAAACTGTGACCTAAGTAAACTTATTTCTTTATACATTGTCCAGCCTTGGGTATTTTGTTACAACAACAGGAAACTGATGAATACATGTGGCTTTCCAACTGAGCCAGAAAGTAAATTCCAAAGTTTGAGGAGCAAAGGGAGAAAGAGTTGAGTTATAAAAAAAAAAAAAAAACCCTCTTGGATCCAACATGAGGGAGTAGAGCCTAGTGTAGCTTTAATTCAAAAGAAAAGAATACTGTCATCCCTACAAACCACAGGCTCACTTACCTCTTGCTACCTCCCCACCCAGTAAGGCTGTCCGAATTCAGCACTTTGCTTGCCTTCTGCAGCCTGGCTTCACTCCACAGGGCAATGAGAACTAAACTCCAAATGTCCTTCTTACCTTGCTCATTCACTTAGTTCTTAACAGAAAAGAGGATCATATTATACTATTATCTAATGTTAAGTGTCTTAGCTATTATCTAACACCCATTCATGACACCAGTCTGATATTTGCACTGTATTCGTGGACTCATGTAAGGAAGGAATTTGATTTAGGAATCAGCAGGGGCTACCTCTGTGAACCCGGTGCAGTCCCCTCTCTCCCTCCCACCTCCGCAATTTCTAGAATGTTCAATTGTGAAGCATAAGCTTGTGGTTTGGGGGAAACACAAAGTTCTCTTCCTATGCCATTCAACCGGCGTCAGGAAAACATCCTATCCTTTCCAGGGTTTCTATCTTTGGCAAAGTTTCCAGAAAGCTCGAGACAGTCCTGATGGGCATCCTGTGCGCATCTTATCAAAAGCATCAAATGATCCTCATTTCTCTTGGCAGAGGTGCCCATAATGGCTCCGCTGAAATGTGGACTGCCTTCCAGACGCACGCCATGCTTCCTCACAGAGACCGCGCTCACCTCTGCTCAGATCACTTGCGACGCTTGAAACACATCCATGTTAAACACAGGATACAGCGTTTTCCTTCCCGCCAGCATGGCACTGGAGTTTAGCTCACTTGGTAGAATGCTGCTCCGCACTCTCTGAGAACCTGGGTTTGATCCCCAGCACCCTAAGAACAGACAATCCCCCAAACAGCCATTGAAAAGCCTAGGAGGGTCTCTATAAGTCTGACCCAACTCAATGGCTCCTAACAACAAAAACAAACAGCATAATGCAGGCTCGACATTGGGAAATGACTTGCTCCTTCGTGCTTAGCTAAAAGGCTGGTGTCTTGGCATATCGTTTCCTGAGAAATATCCCTGAGAAGTGGAGAGAGTTAGCCAACAGCAGGCCATCAGTACAACAAGAGCTGAGGAGGTGGATGTGGCGGATCAGCTGATCTACTCAGCAAATGTTTACTGGCTGGCACAGAGACATGAGCCCCAGGGAAGACGGGGATGCCATGATGAGTTGTGGACCCTGCCCTCGGGCAGTTCACAATCTGGCCAGGGAGCAAGTTCCTTCCCAAACATAAAGCACTGGCCAGAAGAGGTTAAGCTCCTTCCAGAGGCTGGAGGGACGGGAAACACTGGAGACAGAGCTCTGAATGTTGTATCAACAAACGATGTGGCCCATGGCAGCTCCTGGAGTAGAAATGAGCTCATCGTACCAAAGGACGTTGAGTAAGATCTCAAAGCACAGAAGCCAGAGGTGACAGTGAGATCGATTGGGAGGCACGGGAGTTTGGAACAGTCTCAAAACTCATCTAGCGCTTTATGTTTGGCTCTCCTTAAGCCATTTGGTTTTATGCCTCTATGCATGCTTCTCAACACGCCACAGGGTCTTATCCCAATAAACCCATCGCAAGTTGAAAATATGAGCGGGCAAGGCATTGACTCCACCTAACCTTCCACCCAGGCTGGGATTTAGCTTAGTTGGTAGAGCACCACTCTGCGGTCTCTGAGGTCCCGAGTTCGATTCCCATTACTGCAAAAATGGGAGAAGGATGTGGCAACCCACTCCCAAGGCAATCCCAAAACAATCAGCCATTGAAAACCCTGTGAGGGTCGCTATGAGTCGGACACGACTCGACGGCACCTAACAACAACAACAACCTTCCACCCATTCCTGGCTCAGCAGCACAGCCCCACTACAGAGCGGCCTCTCTTCCTTGTCAAGATCCAGGAGCTGACTGGGAGCTGGAGGCACTGCCACCGCCCAGCATCACCAGAGAGGATGGGACCACATGGCTCCAGCCAGTGAGAAGACCTAAATTCAGCATTCAAAGGACAGTTTCTACTCAACGTACATCACTTTTGCACCATCATATAGTTAAAAAATATATCAGCTGCATTTCATTTTTTCTGGGTTTCCCTCCTCATCTTCATTTCTCCCCCTCCTCCTCTCTGTCTCTGTCTCTCTCCTTTCCTGATCACTGTCTCTTTCCCTTTCTGGATTCCCCCTGCAGAGTCTTTAGGGGTTTGCTTTCCATTCTTTTAACCTCTGCATTTTTACTTCCTTCAGCCTCTTTTTCCTCTCCCTTGTGTCTGAAAAAACTAGACAACAAAAAACTAGACAACTAAAGTATACTTTGTGGGGGAGGGGACTCATTTGCAAAACTCTTCTGCAAAAATTTTTTGTATTTTGAAACGTAAGATGTAAATCAGACTTTTAAGGGAAAAAATGTTCCAATTACAGATGGTCATAAGTTGCTGTGATGTGTGGTCTTCACTAGGTATTACCTATGTGCATATGTCTACTGCTATCAAACTGGATAAGGGACTCAGAGATTTTTTAAAAACATTGGGAAAAACAGTCAAATCACATGGGTAAGCAATTCATGGGGCTGGGATTTAGCTCAGTTGGTAGAGCACTTCTCTGCAGTCTCTGAGGACCGGAGCACCACAAAATGGGAGAAGGACGTGGCAACCCACTCCCAAGGCAATACCGAAACAGTCAGCCATTTAAAACCCTGTGAGGGTCACTATGAGTCGGACACGACTCGACGGCACCTAACAACAACAACAAGCAATTCATAAATAGGTAACCCCTAACAACTAACCTACAGACATACCACCCTGGTGTCTGATCCCGTCTGATCTTGGAAGCTAAGCACGGTCATGCGTGGTTAGTCCTTGGATGAGAGATTGCCCGGGAATACTGGGTGCTGTAGGCTTGGGAGAAGGACCCAGTAGCCCACTCCTGAAACAATCAGCCATTGAAAACCCTATGAATAGCAGAGAAGTACTAACAATAGTGCCAGGATGGCACAGTGTTGGGGAGTATTTCGTCTGTTGTGTGTAGAGTTGCTGTGAGTTGGACCTGACTTGAAGGCACCTCACAACAACAACAAATGACTAAGAAGGAAATGAAGAGCCTGTCAACTCTAACAAGTTACCAGAGAGCTACAAATTGAAACAGCACCACTTCAACCCAATGACATTGGTAAAACCTCCAAAGTTGAATAAAACCAAGTGCTGTAGAAGATGGGGCACATGGGAACTCTCATGCGCTGCTGGTAGGACTGCAGAGTGACACTGTCATCCTAGAGGATTATCTGGCAGTGTTTAGGAATGCAGTCTGCAAATCCTATGTCCCAGAAGCCCCTAGGTCTTTACCTCAGCCATGCATGGGACAGACAGAATTCCATGTAGCAGTCAGAAGCAATAGACCGGATTTACATTCAGCACACGGACAGATCTTTAAGACAGCATGATGAGTGAAAAAGGAAGAAGAGTTATAGCTTTATATTAAATGACTATTCTTATAAATTAAAAGCACATGTATACCAAAACACCACCATATATCTTTTAAAGGATAAATATGAGACCATGTGTTGGACCAGGGGATAGGATAGGGAGAGAAGAACAGAAAAGGGCTGGGAGATATAGAGGAAAAAGTAAGAAAACAAATAAAAGCAAAAGGGCTCTATCTAGGCCTGGATCAAGGAGGAGGGCAATGGGGCCTGTCATGAGAGGTGTACAATTAACTCGACTCACTGCGGCTGCAGGCCAGAGGACGGACAGACAGACAGACAGACAGACAGACAGACAGACAGAGAAAGAAAGAAAGAGAAAGAAAGAGAGGGAAAGAAAGAAGAAAGAGAGAGAGGAAGGAGGGAAGGAAGGAAGGAAGGAAGGAGGGAGGGAGGGAAAGAGGGAGGGAGGGAAATAAGGAGGAAGGAAAGAAGGAAGAAAGGGAGGGAAGGAGGGAATGGGGGAAGAAGGGGGCAAGGAAGAAGACAAACACAGTTACAGCTCATAAGTAGCCAGGACAGATAGGATAGATCCTCTTTCTGAGAGGGGAAAATCGAAGCAAAATGAAGCCACTGAAAGACTTGCCCAAGGTCACATGGCAAAGACAGCCCTAGGCCCACATCTTCTCATTTCCAGTGCAACCTCGTCTCGCTGCCTCGTTCTCAGAATGCAAGGAAGCCACGTGTTCTCAGTGGTCCTAAGTCAGTCATCATGCCAGGTAACCGCGATGGTGAGCAAAACGACGGAGGGGGATGGAAGGCCACCAAACGGGCCTGGTCAATCCATGAAGACTCTGCTCTGACCAGACCAAACCACCGGGCAGTGGCTCAGAGAGACTGGCGCCCAGTGCCAAACAAAGCAGCAAGGAGAACCAAGGCTTGGATGTATACCATTCCGATAGCCTCAAGGACAAGGGGGCTTGCCACAAACTCTTACACGTTCCCTGCCACTCTTTTTGCCGCCCTGGGCTGCCCCAGAGAGCTCCTTTCATCCTAACTCATCATCCTTTCACCGTTAGGTGCTATCGAGTTGCAACTCGTAGTGACCCGATATACAGCAGACAAAACACTCCCTGACACTGTGCCATGCCTGGCACCATGTCAGTGCCTCTCTACCATTCATAGGGTTTTCAATGGCGGATTGATCTTTGCGAGTGGGTTGCCAGGTCCGTCTCCTAAGCCTACAGCACCTGGTGTTCCCAGGCAGTCTCCCATCCAAGGACTAACCAGGCCCAACCCTGCTTAGCTTCCGAGATCTGATGAGATCGGATGCCACAGGGCTACGGCTGCAGACTTTTTTTTTTTTAGAGTAGGTCTCACTGTGTAGCCCAGGCTAGTCTTGAACTTGTAATCCTCCTGCCTCAGCTTCCCATGTGCTGGTGTTACAGGCATGTACCACCGTGCTAGGCTAGAAGATTTCTGTTTGGGTGCAAAGGAGATATGGGAGTGGAGCAGAGAACTGGTTACAGATTGGCTTGTGTACACACACCCCCACATGCATGCGCACACGTGATACCTCTGTAAGGAAAGATTATTGCTGTTAGATGCCTTCAAGTCAATATAGGCACAAGAAAACTCCAGCCAGCGTGGCGGCCCCGGGAGTCGGGGGGCCTGCCTTGGACCTAATGCCTGCTTTCAAGCCAGGCCAGCAGACCAGATGCAGGGCTAGGTGGTGGACCCAGCCCTAAGGAGGTGGTCACTCTAATCTCCCCAGGGACAGGCCAAAGATGGTTGAGTTCTGGTTGAAGGGGCTGGCGCAGAGGCGAGCTTGCCAAAGGAAGGGAGCCTGTCAAAGGTGGTCTAGCCCAGGGCAGCTGTAGCAGGAGCTGGGCTTGAGCAGTGGCCCAGCGCAGCCCAACCTTAGCCTTTCAGGCAAACAAGACCCCATGGCTGCCTTACAAAAGGGACGCCAGAAGGGAGGCCTTCGTAATTTGGGGGGCCCCTTGCACCATATCCAGGACAGCGGTTTGACTGTACTGCTGGTTACGAGCTATACTTGTCTAGGGGCTTTTCAAACACCACCCCATCTAACGTGCACAAGTGCCCTATGAGGTAGGAAGCTGTGTGGTCCCTCTTTTCTATTTTTATTTTTATTTGTGGTACTTGGGAGTTGAACCCAGAACCTTGCACATCCTTTGCAAATGCTCTACTACTAGACTGCAACCCCAGCCCCTTTTTAATTTTTATCTTGAGATTGTTGTTGTTGTTAGGTGCCATCAAATTGGTATCCAACTCATAGCCACCCTCATAGGGTTTTCAATGGCTGACTGTTTCGGGATTGCCTTGGGAGTGGATTGCCAGGCCCTTCTCCCACTTTTGCGGTGCTGGGAATTGAACTCAGGTCCTCAGAGACTGCAGCGCAGTGCTCTACCAGCTGAGCTAAATCCCAGCCCCCGATCTTGAGATAGAGTCTCGCTAAATTACACAGGCTGCCTCTGGCCTCGAACCAGCGATCCTCCTGCCTCTGCCTCCCAAGTCACTGAGATTACAGGTATGCAATATTGTGCCCGGCTATATGGTTCCTCTTGACAGCCACAGACAACACACTGGAGCCAGAGTGACTCTGCAAGGACATAGTGTTCAGCCTTCATGTGTGCCAGGATTCCCGGGCTGTGCCCAGGCCAGCCCCCTCCTTTGTTGCTGCTTGGCCAACTTCCAGCAGGCCCACAAAACCCAGAAGCCCGAAAGTGCCCCTTCCCGGGTCACGGAGGCAGGTGCTCAAGTCACACGCCATTCGTTCACCTGTTGACGCTGAAACCCAGAGAAGAGGTTTTCCCACCTGCCCAGAGCACCCCAGGGCCACGCAGAGGGGACCAGGTCCTCCTCCTCACCACTCTATCCGCAGACGGAGCTGTGCTTCTGATGGCCAATGGCATGGAGAGGTGCAGAGCCGCGCCAAGCAGCGTGGGTCACAGCGGTTAAGTGTTGTCATAATTCTCTCCCCCGGAGCAATGAACTCCATCCCCTCCAGTGTGTGTGGGAGGAATGTAATCCAGTTCTCCTTGGAACTCAGAGCACATAGTGACTCCTTTCTCCTTTCGTGGTCAGGAAATGAGTTTTGCTCTGTGTTTTCACTTGGGGGCTTATTATGCAATTGCTTAAAATATGCAACGGGATGCAGATATTTATAAGAGGATGTTGAAATGATGGCTTTTTAATGGAAGCAATCTAATTATGCCATATCTGCGCCCTTTTCATTTCTAAAAAATTATTCTTACGGCGTTTTATAGAAGGGAAGTGTGTGTGTGTGTGTGTGTGTGTGTGTGTGTGAGAGAGAGAGACAGAGACAGAGAGAGAGAGACAGACAGAGAGAGAGAGGGAGTGTTGTGTTTTTGTTTTGTTTTTGTTTTTGTTTAGGGTATGTGGTTTTATTTAATCTCCCAGACTGTTTAAATGGATTGCAAAGGGGGAAAAAAATATCCAAAAAGTATATGGCTGTGATTTAACAAGATAATTAGCAGCTGTACTTTATAACAAAATCTAAGGCAATTATCACTTCAGGAGGACCCAGAGGAATCCCGGCTGCCAACATCCTGCTTCCCTGCCAGAGCGAATGACATCATCACTGCTCCAGACAAAGAGGAGGTGCTTTCTGGTCACTGTGATGTCACTTGCTCCAGCAGACAGTCCCAGACAGCTGGGAGACAGGTGACTGCTTCCTAGGACAGGAGCGGAGAAGATAGGCAGCAAAGGACATCAGGGCATGGCAAGGCCAAACCTTGTCCCCCCCCAGGCCACTCCTAGGGGGCCACCAAGACAAAACATGTATATTGTGACGTCGCCCCAAGTCTTTGCAGTACTTTCCTTGTTGTTGTTATTAGGTGCCAGAGAGTCGAGTCCAACTTATAGCAACCCTCATAGGATTTTCAATGGCTGATTGTTTCGGGATTGCCTCAGGAGTGGATTGCCATGTCCTTCTCCCATTTTTGTGGTGCTGGGAATCGAACTCCTCAGAGACTGTAGAGCGGGGCTCTACCAACTGAGCTAAATCCCAGCCCGTACTTTCCTTAGAGAAGTTGAATTGTTCCTCTTCTATTCTCTGGAGGCTCATTTCTAAATCTTCATCCCAACTACTCCCAGGGTCAGGCCTGGTTAGTACCTGGATGGGAGACCGCCTGGGAACACCAGAAGCTGTAGGCTCGGGAGAAGGACCTGGCAACCCCCTCCCAAAAATCAATCTGCCATTGAAAACCCTATGAACAGCAGAGAAGCACTGACAATAGTGTTTCCCCTGTTGTACAGAGGGTCGCTATGAGTCGGATACCGACTCGACGGCACCTAACAACAACAACAAGTGGGTCTTGCTCACGGTCAAGTTTACCACTTAGCCAAAATGCATCCGCTTAGAAATGAGGACTGCTAAATTGCCCTGGATAGCAGTCAAAGCAAGCTTACAAACAAGATTTGTGTTTTACTCAGGCTTCTCGCCCTGTGGCCAACAATTTCTCAATATAGGCTCCTGAGTGCTGGCTTTTTTTTTTTTTTTTTTTTTAAATACAAAACAGAGCCACTCTAGCACCAATTCTAGATAGCAAACTGGAATTTCTCATGGATTGGATTTTCTGCATAAAATTGAACCAGGATTATACACGTTTAATGCAACATTTAATGGCATTGCGGGATAGCCCACAAGTGAAGCCATAGTCAATCTTCTGATGGTTCCAAAAGGTGAAGGAAAGCGAACTGATTTCCTTGGAAATGGTAGACATTACAGACCGGCAGGCTGACTCTAGTCACGGGTAGCCAAAGGTAGCCCCCGCCCACACCCCTTCATGAAATGATAAAGCCACAGCCAAGGCCTTGTACGTCACAAAGATGACATTCTTGGTGTCCAGGTAGGAATCTGTCCTGTGTCCTTTGATAGATAAACCACAAAAAGACGTGTGCTTGCTCACCCCTCCTCGCCCCTTTTAAAACCATTCCCCTTAGGCCCAAGTTACAAACTAGAGGGAAATAAAAGGGCCACCGCTTCTCCCAACCTCAGCAGGAAGGCTTCTGGGCCTCACAGGAGATGAAATGAGCCTTGGACAGCCCCAAGAAACCCACTGATCCTAAGGGCTCACTCAAACACTGAGACCTACACCCCAAGTAAGAAGGACGGGCCTACTCAGAGTCCAGCTTTCCTCAGGGAGCTGGCAGAGTTCTCAGCCGGGGCTCAGTGCACAGCCCACACAGTAGATCCTTTGGCCCGATGCCATCTTCAGCCTTCTAAAAAACTTCCTGTTTCCTTTATGGAAAACAGGTGTCCATGTCTCCATGCATTAGGCTGGACGTCAGGCAGGATCCTGAGCTAAGGGGCTGTTCCTCTTATCTATTACTGTTTAACAAACCACCCCAACCTTAGTGGTATAAACAGCAACCATTTTAGTATGTTCTGGACTTCGTGGATCAGGAATTCAGACAGGGCACCCACGGGAGTTGCTTATCTCTGCTCTCCGATGTCAGGGGCCTCAACTGGGAAGACTTGAATATCTGGGGGTGACTCAATGGCTGAAGGCTAGAGTCATCTGGAGGCTTTTTCACTTATATGACTGGGGCTTAGGCTACAAGAACCCAAAGGCTAAGTAAGCTCTGTTGGGATTGTCAATAGTGTACTTAGATGTGACCTCCTCATGTGCATTGGGCTTCCTCACAGCATGGCAGCCAGGAGTGAGATACCTTCCATGGCAATTTGGAGCTCCAAGCATGAGTGTTTCAGCAAATAAGGCAGAAGTTGCATGACCCTTTGTGACCTAGCTTCAAAGTCACATAGTCTTTTGGTTGAAGCAGTCACAACCTCCACTCCAGGTTCAAGTGGAGGGGTCTTAGAAATGACTCTTGATAATAAGAGCATCAAGGAATTTGCAGTCATGTTTCAAAGCCATCTGGGCCTGCTGAGCACAGTGCCTACTCTCACTTACAGTCAGCCTTGAACACTAGGGCAATAGTTTTCCATCAGTCATGGTGATACTAAGGTACCACTTGGGACAGGGACAATGGGAGAATGGAGGGCCAGGAGCAAAACTTTGCTTTATTTTATTTTATTTATTTATTTATTTATTTATTTATTTATTTTTGGTATCTAATTCTACTCTCATTTCTGAGTGTCTAAAATGGGTCTTGTTTTCCTGCCCTCAAGTCCTGCATGCAGGCTATGTGAAGCCCTTGGCTCCATCCTACAGCTTCAGTCCTGAGAAAGGGGTATTAGAAGAAGGAGCAGTAGAATATCTGAGGTTGCAGCCAGAGTTCTTGGCAGGCCAGAGTTCTGGGGTACCTGTTTTCTTTTTCAATCCCCCAAATGCACCTAGAAGCCTGCCTCAGCCTCTAAAAAAGCATCTCTCATTTGAGCAGACCCTTCCAGATGCTGAGATAGGGAACAGAAGGATGGGGGGGTGGCTAGAAAGAAACTTCTGAATTAGGGGAATCTACACTCCATCCTCCATTCTTTTTTATGTCTGAGAGAACCCAGGCTCAGAGAGGCTGTGACTTGTTTAGGGTCACCAATGTGTCAGTCACTGAGTTGAAACCATTCATCACCCTGGCCTTTGCGCAGGGGCATTTTCCACAGCTGGCTGACAGCCAGGGGTTACACTCAAGGGAAAGCCACTAATCGCTAGTGTTTGGCCGGCTCAGTCAGCCACTCCAGGCCTCTAAGCAGCTCTGGGCCTGCCAGGAGGGTCCTGCCCAACCCCTAGCAACCCACAGCGCCCCTGCCAAGGCTGCCAGGGCCACATTCCCACAGACTGCAGTCTGCCCAGCTAAAGGCAGTGACTGCGAGGGGAGCAGAGCCGAGGTAATGACAGCGTCAAGGAATCACAAATGGATCTGCAAAGATGACATTAGGAGCAGCAGACCTGGCAAGGCGGCCTCCTCAGAGGTGACTGGGAGGAGGCCAGGCCGGGGCTAGGGGCCAGGGGACAGAGACAGTCGCGCCTCTGTCTCACCCCACCCCCTTTGTTCCCAGCCAGAGCTGGGACGACAAGGGCAGGATTCACAAGCTCCTCACAGAAACCATGTCAGCCCCCAGTCCCGTGTACCCCAGCGAAGACAGCAGATGTCTTTCAGGACGAAGTAATTGCTTGAAGCACAACTGGACAGCCCCCCAGCAGGAGGAGCCTGGCTTTGGGGACTGGGGAGAGGATGACCTGGTAGGCAGTCCTCTTCCTAATTCCCATGATTCTTTGACACCGGCGAATCTGGGAAAGGTCCTTAGTAAGTCAGCCATACTGATGCCACTCCCATGAGCCCCGTGGAGGATGATGGCCACGGAGCGGGGTTTCCTGGATGGAATTCGTGGCCAGTGGGTTCCCTAGGGGCTGGAGGGGTTGGGGAAGATGAAATGAGGGAGGGCAAGGCCCTGGTAGATACCATCTTCCAAAGCCCGAGAAATGGGTCTAAAGCTACCGGGCTACCTTTGGCCAAGGCTGGCACCGGTAGGTGTCACTGTAGGAAAGGAGGGCCCCCCCCAACCCCCGGGCCTGCCAGCAGAATACGCTGGTATAAATAGTGTTGTTGTTGTTGTTAGATGCCGTCGAGTTGGTATCCCACTCATAGCAACCCTCATAGGGTTTTCAATGGCTGACTGTTTCGGGATTGCCTTGGGAGTGGATTGCCAGGTCCTTCTCCCATTTTTGCGGTGCTGGGAATTGAACTCGGGACCTCAGAGACTGCAACGCAGTGCTCTACCAGCTGAGCTAAAACCCAGCCCCTGTATAAATAGAGCTCGCCTGTATTCCCGCTGCCAAGTCGCCAAGCCTGGTGATTTATAAGGCTGGGAGCAGACGTGTGTGTAAATGTTTTTGCGTGTGAGATGTGTAGCCAACCGCAGGCTGGCTTTTTCAAACTTACAAGGAGAGAGCGAGGGAGGCAGAGGGGGTGGGAGGGAGGGGAGGAGGGGAGAGCGCAAAGGCAGCCAGGGGGGGAAGCACATGACCACTTTTATGTAACACTCCTCTGATACATGCCGCGGTGAGGATTGATGCTCTCTTTGAAGTAAATTGCATCCTGGTGCACCATAGCATGAAAGTTAAGATTTACCATGGCTGGGACCTCCGAGCCCCTGCTGGCAGCTAGAATAATTAGCACAGCATTTGGCTGCCTCTCCTCCCGCTCTGTGGGCGGTGACAGGAGTAGCACTAATAGATCTTTCAGGCCTGGGCCCCGTGTGTTTGTCACGGGGGTCCATGGCGGCAGTGAGGGAAGAGAGCCCTGGTCAACTGGAGTAAAGGAAGTGCTGGGGGCTGGGGCGGGGGGCCTCTGATGACCTCACTGTCGGGGACAGTGAGACTAGGTGGCAAAGCCGCTCAGCCATGAGGGCCAGGGAGCCTCTCTGTCAAATGGAGGGGCTGGGCCATCCCCAGCGCTCACTTGGGAATCCAGAGAGCTCAGCTATAAAACAGATCCAGTGCCAGGCTCCCGGCACAGTACAGGTGGGCATCTCGGTGTATCTGGCCAGTTAGGGGCACCCTCGCCGATTACACCAGCTGCAGTATTCAGTTGTTTTTACGAGGCAGAGCCTGGGCGCCCCCAAGTCCACCTGACTTCTCTCCCCTCCTCCCCCTCCTGAGTGCCCTGGAGCCTTCCCAGGGGCTTTACACTTTCATGCCAGAAAAGCTGAGAAGTGAATTGATCAACACATACCAAGCCCCCACTGGAAGCGTCTTCCCAGCTGCCTGGTCACCCCAGCTCTGTCGCTAACCAGTCGTGTGCCCTTGGGCAAGTCCCGACTTCTCTGTAGGCCTCAGCTTCTACTTGTATATCAGGATGTTGTTAGGTGCCGTGGAGTCGTGTCCAACTCATAGCGACCCTCATAGGGTTTTCAATGCAATTGTTTTGGGATTGCCTTGGGAGTGGATTGCCACGTCCTTCTCCCATTTTTGCGGTGCTGAGAATTGAACTCAGGACCTCAGAGACTGCAGAGCGGCGCTCTACCAACTAAGCTAAATCCCAGCCCCCTATATCAGGATGGGCTGAGGTCTTACTAAATCAATTTGAAGAGCCTCCACTAACGTTCAGTGATATAGCTGGCTGCCCCTCCCGCCCCCCCGGGATACCCCCATGTCAGAGCCTAGAAGTACTGTCCAGTTATGAGATTCCAAGTGCTGGGAAGCACCTCCTCCTCGGCAAGGGCTGTCCTGAGGCTGCAATAAGGTCAGATGATTGGTCACCTCCGCCACAAAGCATGACAGCTCTTCACAACCGTTAAGAAAAGGATTCTTGGGCAGCATCTCCCAAAGCCCTCATTGGATCCTCACAGCAGTTCTATCTAAGATTGCTAATGAAACTCTCCCCATTTCACATCTGAGGAAACTGAGGCTCTGGCGCACGTGAGTCAAAGGAATGTGATCAACATACAGATGGCAGAATCAAATCCACAGGGGGGTAAATCTCACCTCTGCCACACGAGCTGGGTGAGTTAGGGCCACTGGGGACCTCTCAAGGCCTTGGTTTTCTCATCTGGAAAATGGGCATGAAGTCAATCTAAATGAAGTTTTGTGAGGGCTAAACAAGGCAGGGCAACCTCCTCACAGGGGGAATGAGCAGAAGTTCTCAAGATCAGAGTCTCTGGGCCAGTAACCAGAGAGCTGGCCTTCCACTCCTAGCTCACGGCTGCAAGCTGCTTTTGCCTTCCTCGCCTTGCATGGTGCCCAGCACGGGTCAGGTCCAGTAAATATTTGCCGAACTAAATTATAGTGGTGCCACCTCAGAGGCCTCATTGATGAGCAGATAAAGCTAAAAGGGCCGGGGAAGGTTCCCAAAATGAATTGGGGGTAGCGTAGAAAGAAGTTAGGCAAAGGGAAGAACCAAGGTGAAAAGGCTCATGCCGTGCCAGGTGCGGTGGCACCCACCTGCAATCCCAGTGGCTCAGGAGGCGGAGGCAGGAGGATCACAAGTTCGAGGCCAGAGGCTGTCTGTGTAACTTAGCAAGACCCTAGCTCAAAAAAGTAAAAAAAGAAAAAAATGGGCTGGGGGCGCAGCTCAATGGTCCAGCACTTGTAAAGCATGCAAGCACAAGGTCCTGGGTTCAACTCCCAGTACTGAAAGAAAAAAAAAAAAAGTCTCATGCTGTGAGAACTGGAGCTATGGAGGTTGGGGCCAGACTCAGCAGGGGACAGAGGTGCTGGGGCCAATCCGGATCCCGAAGGATGGATTTCCAGAATGCCCTCAGCAACCTTTTCAGCCACTTGTCCAGTCCTGGCACTTTGGGGGAAATCTGGTCCCTGAAGGGGAACCAGCAGGCGCAAACGCTAAATGAGATTCCTGAACAAACTGTCTCCCAACCCCCCACCACCACACACACCCTAACTCCCCACCTGCTTCTGGGACGTGGGTGCCAGATGGAGGCATGAAGTGGGGCTCCATCCACTGTCAATCCTGGCCCAGAAGGCTGGGGAATCTCGGGGGCACCTTGGCAAATCACCCCCTCCTCTCTTCACTCCAGGTTCTCTGGCCTCTGGTACCTTCCTGAGCTGTGAGTGGAATGACCAGCATCTCTACCCTAGAGTCCTCCATAAGCGCCCCCCCCGCCCCGCCCCTTGAAGGGCGGAGCCAGGGAGAGAACCTGCCCCAGGGGTGGGGCCTGAGGCCTCTCTACACAATCATAAGGTCTTATCTGGGACAAGGGACACAGCCTTACTAAGCAGACGGGCCAGCAGAATATTCCAGGCTTCTTGGTCTCTCCTGAAAGGGCTGGACAGGATGAAGGAGTAGACGGACAGACAAGTGAGTAAATGGGTGGATAGGTGGGTAGATGAGTGGATCAATGGGTAGATAGCAATGGATGGAGAAAGGAATGGATGGGTGAGGGGGTAGGTAGATGAATGGGTGGGTGGATGGATGCTGAGTGGCCAGGTAGATAGATGGATGGTGATGGATGGATGGATGGACGGATGGATGGATGGATCAATAGATGGACAAATGGACCAAGTTCCCTACCCTCTACTGGCTTCATGCTCTCAAGCCTTACAGCTTTTACAATCAAAAGGTTTTTCCAAGTGTCTCACCTACTTTCTCTCGATGATTGCTTTTAAAATGCTCTCTTGGCTCATGCCTATAATCCTAGCAACTCAGGAGGTAGAGGCTGGAGGATCATAAGTTCAAGGCCAGAGGCAGTCTGTGCAACTTAGCGAGACCCTGTCTCAAAATAAAAAGTGAAAAAATGGACTGGGGGTGCAGCTCAGTGGTAGAGCACTTGTAAAGCATTCATGAAGCCCTGGGTTCAACCCCTCAGTTCTGAAAAATAAAAATAAAAATTAATTTTCAAAATAATAAAAATTATAAATAAAAATATTGTCTTTTTTCTGCTCCTTGAAAGGCAACAAACAACCAGGTTTGTTGCCTATAGGAAATTGCCATGTTTGTTGTTGTTGTTAGGTGCGGTCCAGTCGGTATCCGACTCATAGCGACCCTCATAGGGTTTTCAATGGCTGACTGTTTCGGGATTGCCTTGGAAGTGGATTGCCAGGTCCTTCTCCCATTTTTGCGGTTCTGAGAATTGAACTCGGGACCTCAGAGACTGCAGTGCACTGAGCTAAATCCCATGTTTAGTTAACAGCCATTCCACACATGGAACATCATAGAAAGAGGGAAAGCTTAGAGACGGACAGACCCACGCTTGAAAACCAGACCTAACACCACTGAGCTATGTGACCTTGGATAACCTACAAAACCTCTCTGTAAAATAAGACTGCTAATCATCACCTATTGGGAGTGTTTCGAGGAAAGAGATCCTTTTCAAGAAGTGCCTGGCACATGGAAGTTATTTTTTTAAGGAAATGAGCGAGTGATGGTAGAAAATAACCTGGGCTTTGGCATCTAAAGAGGTCTGGATCAGAACCTGCTTAATCATTCAGTGTGGCCTTGAACCAAGGTAGTGAATTGCAGTCCTCAGTCTCCTCTTCAATGAAAGGGACTAGTCATACTAAGCTTTTGGGACTTCCATTAGCAGTAGACATATTCTCTGCAAAGCTCCCAACACAGAGAAGGTGCTTAACAAATGGTTGTTGTTGTTAGGTGCCATCAAGTCGGATCCGACTCATAGCAACCCTATGGACAACAGACCCGGACACTACCATACACTGTGCCAGGCACACGATCTTTTTATGTTTGAGCCCACTGGTACAGCCTCTGCGTTTCTTCTCATTTTGAGTGGTGTCATATCAGCAAAAGTAGGTCCCAGGGGCTTTTCTCCATTCCTATCATTAAGGTTGACTCTACTTTGAGGAGACAACTCTTCCCTGGTTGTCTCTTGAATGCCTTTCACCTTGTTGTTGTTGTTGTTCTTAGGTGCGGTGGAGTCGAGTCCCACTCATAGCAACCCTCATAGGTTTTCAATGGCTGACTGTTTCCGGATTGTCTTGGGAGTGGATTGCCACGTCCTTCTCCCATTTTGCAGTGCTGGGAATCAAACTCGGGACCTCAGAGACTGCAGAGAAGCACTCTACCAACTGAGCTAAATCCCAGCCTGCCTTCCACCGTAGGGGGCTCATTTTCCGGCACTATATTTGACAGTGCTTCTCTGCTATTCATAAGGTTTTCATCGGCTAATGGTTTCAAGAGTGGGCTGCGGGGTTCTTCTCCCTAGTCTGTCTTAGTCTGGAAGCTCAGCTGAAACCTGTCCACCAGGGGTGGCCCTGCTGGTATCTGAGATACGGGTAGCATAGCTTTCAGCATCACAGCAACACGGAAGCCCCCACAGCATGACAAGCTGACAGACAAGTGGGAGTAACAAATGCCAGCATTCTGTTATTACCTCTTAGGAAAGGAGGTGGAGAAACTGAGGCACAAAATGATGTGCTCAAAAAGTGAAACAGTGATGAGGCCTAAGCTGTCTTTGGGCTGGGATTTATATCAGTTGGTGGAGCGCTATGCTGCAGTCTCTGAGGTCCCGAGTTCGATTCCCAGCACCGCAAAAATGGGAGAAGGGCCTGGCAATCCACTCCCAGGGCAATCCCGAAACAGTCAGCCATTGAAAACCCTGTGAGGGTCGCTATGAGTTGGATACCGACTCCACGGCACCTAACAACAACAATAGGCTGTCTCTAGTGTGGCCGGCAAGCCATGAGGGTGGCACCACCCATGGTGACAGTGACCAAGCCTAGCCCCCACCCAGCAGCCCTGCAGGATTCCTTCAGGCTCCCTGCTCATTAGCATTTGGTTTGACCTCTGACAGGCTGCAGCTCCCAGGCGGTGGGGGGAGGGGCCTGGGAACTGATTTTGTCCAGGCTCCTGGACTCCCAGTCCGGTGCTCTTTCCACCTTCACAAGGTGGCCCAGCCAGGTGATGAAGAGATTCCAAGCCATGCCACCATGGCTTCCAATCTGGGTGCCACCTCTTGGGGTTTTATGAGCACTGGCCATGACCCGGTCCCTCTGTGTCCTCAGGAGAATGATGAAAACAGTACCTACTTCAAATGTTGTTGTTGTTAGGTGCTGTCAAGTTGGTATAACCGACTCACAGCAACCCTATGTACAACAGGTGAAACACTATGTCAGTGCTTCTCTGCTGTTCATAGGGTTTTCAATGGCGGATTGATTTTTGGGAGTGGGTTGCCGGGTCCGTCTCCCAAGCGTACAGCACCTGGTGTTCCCAGGCGGTCTCCAATCCAAGGACTAACCAGGCCTGACCCTGTTCAAAATAGTGAGACAGCACCTGGCACGTGCAAAGTCCCCAATCCGTGTTAGCTACCCTTACTATTTGCCCTTTGCCACGTAGAGCTTTGATCTCTCAAAGACCCATTCATCGCTCAGCCCCTTCAAGGGATTGAAAAAAAAAAAAAAAACCCAGCAAATGAAATTCTACATGAAATCATCGCTGTCATATTTCTGCTGCCAGGACAAATCATTAGGAGAGGAAGCAAACCTGGCAGCGAGACCACTGGCCTGCTCAGAATGAAGAAGCGACATTAATAGAGCAGCTTCCCGTCTAATGGCTGGGGAAGACAGAGGGGGAGGGGAGAGTGCCAAAGGCAGGGCTGCTGCGCTGGCCCCACTGGTGGGGGGCAGAACAGGCCTGTCAGTCAAGGTGAAGGGAGCTGCCTAGGAGGAGGAAGGGGAGGAGGACATGCCCCTCCCTTGGGACCCAGGCCCAGGGACGCTTCCTCCCAGTGAGGCCCCTGCAGTGTGGGCAGTGTCCAGCCTGTCTCTGCCTGGACGCCTCCTCCTTCAGGACCCTGGAACCTGAACTTGCTTCTCTTCTCCAAGCCAGGGCCCAGAGCTTTGCTGTCTGTGACGCTGACTCCAAGAGACGGCACGCCCGGGTCACCCTCCTCTAGATCTCTGGCTGGCTGTCCATCTTCTCCGCAGAAGAGGGTGGGCTTGGTGGAGGCCGTGGCTTTCAGAACTGTGCTTGGGGCCCAAGGGCAGGTAGGGGCTGGTGGAGGCCGGGTGCCAGCCTTCCTGCCTCACCCAGAGCCCGCTCACCCTTAGCCTGCTTGGCCACTGGGGTTCTAGCTACATATGATTTTGTCGAGCAGAAGGGCTCTACTATGTCACACTCAAAAATGTAGAGTGGCCCTGAGTAGAGGTCTCCAACCACCCCCTCCCTGCCAAGGGTTCCCTGTCTTAGGAGACACCAAGGAGAGGCAGAGGAGCTGGCTCTGCATCCAGAAGGAGTGGGCTGGGTCCAGAGGCCTCCCTGGTTCTCCTTCCTGAGCAGCCGCCGTCCCCTCCGGCAAGGGCTGGCTGGACATAATGCATTGGCCCCAGGCCACGTTCAGGAGCCAAACCCAACAGTCTGCTCGGCTTCCTGCCGTGTGCCAGCACACTCCTTGGCAGGAGAGGTGACCAGCAGGCAGAAGGCACACTGTTCTCTGCTCGGACTCAGGAGCACCGGAAGGGTGTTTTGCTGCTCCCCAAGGGGCAGCTGGAAGCCACATTCAGGGCTCAGGCCCAGGACATCTCAATGGGTCATAGATCCTGCTCTGGTGAGTGGGTGGAAAAGGGTGGAAAGGCACCAGGCACAGTGACACACGCCTGTAATCCCAGGGGCTCAGGAGGCAGAGGCGGGAGGATCACAAGTTGGAGACCAGAGGCAGTCTGCGTAACTTAGCGAGACCCTGCCTCAAAAAGTAAAAAAAAAAAAAAAAAAAAAGGGCTGGGGGCGCAGCTCAGTGGTCCAGCACTTGCAAAGCATGCAGGCGCAAGGCCCTGGGTTCAACCCCAAGTACTGCAAAAAAAAAAAAAAAAAAAGGGTGGAAAGGTGGGGCATCCCAGCACCTAAGCCTGTGACCTTCAAGAAGTCATGTGAGCATCAGTACTCGCACTCCCTCGGAACCCCCTATTCTAGATTCAATCTTGGGGTTCCTGACCAGAAGGTGGGGTTACTTGTTGAGTCTCCCCGGTAGGTGGCTGATGGTTTCCTAAACAGCACACTCTGTCAGGCAGGGAAGAATGTTAGCATTGTCGGGCATGCCAAAGCTAGAAAAAGGGCATGGGGTTCCTTGAAAGAAGGCAAAGTACCCAGAAAGGATGGCCTATTTGACAGTTTTGCTGGGGAGGGGGGTTGTGCACCTTTACCTTTCGGTAGGTCCATCCCTACGGAAACTCATAAGGAGGCTTGGACCTCAATGCCACACAGTCCTGGGAGGTGCAAGGTCATGGGAGTAGATCCCTCAGGAATGGATTCATACCTTTCTCACAGGATCAGGTAAGCTAGCGCTGGGGTTCCACCTCCTTTCCTCTCTTCCGCAGTAATCCACTTGTCCCTTCTACTTTCTGCCTAGAGTTGAAGCGGTACGAGTCCCCTCCCCCATTCCCCCAGCAGCCGAGCAGATGATGGCGCCATACTCTTGGATTTTCAGAACCATTCCTTTATAAATCACCCAACCTTGAGTTTTCTGTTATAGTAACGGAAAATGGACTAGGAAAAAAAAAAAGTGAAATCTGTACTTTAGACACCTGTTTCCAGAAGGATGGACCAGAAGCTTCTGGTAGAAAGAGCTGGCAGAATTGATGGAGCAGGTCCCTTTAGTGCACAGCCAAACCACCCTGAATGTGCCCAACCTTGTCAAACCTTGGAAGCTAAGCAGGGTTGGGACTGGTTACTACTTGGATGAGAGACCAGGTCCCTTTTTTAAAAAGCTACTTCAAAGCTTTTCACCACACAAGTTAAAGTTGAAAACTACCTTTCTCCACTCACTTTTACTTTGCTAATTTCTTAGACAGTAAAAAGTGTCAAAAATATTTAACTATGCATTTCTTTTCCTTCCTTTGATATATTCAGCCTTGTTGTTGTTAGGTGCTGTCAAGTCATGTCCGACCCATAGCGACCCTCATAGGGTTTTCAATGGCTGTTTTGGGATTGCCTTGGGAGTGGGTTGCCATGTCCTTCTCCCATTTTTGCGGTGCTGGGAATCGAACTCGGGACCTCAGAGACTGCAGAGCAGCGCTCTACCAACTGAGCTAAATCCCAGCCCTATTCAGCCTTAGGAATGAGAAGTTGATGTTATACAAAATTGTTTGGCCTTACCAACCAAAGCTGACCATACATCTACACTTAGGTCCACTCCTAGGTACACACCCACAGAAAGGAGTTACTTCATCCCCCTCAAGGCGTGTTCTAGAATGTCCATAGCCAAGCTAACCTACCCAAAAGCCCATGGATCATCAACTCGTGGAGAAAGAAATATTAGAATCGCCACACATGGAATACTACACAGCAATGAGAATGGACAAACTACAACTATTTGCAATCTCACCATGATAATAAGGAACAAAAGAAGCCAGACCCACTGGGGGTGTAGCTCAGTGGTAGAGCACTTGCCTAGCATGTGTGGGGCCCTGGATTCCATCCCCAGCAATGCAAAAAAAAAAAAAATTGAAAATTAAAAATAAATAAAAATTTTAAAAAGCCCAGACCCAAAATTGAGCAGACTACATTGGTCCCGAGTTCAATTCCCAGCACCGCAAAAATGGGAGAAGGATGTGGCAACCCACTCCCAAGGCAATCTTGAAACAGTCAGCCATTGAAAACTCTATGAGGGTCATTATGAGTCGGACATGACTTGACGGCACCTAGCAACAACAACATTATGCCATTTACACATTTACCTAAGGGTCCAAAATAAGCAAAGTTCCTGTCTGTGTGAGTTGGGGAAGCCTGTGCTGGGGGAGCCAGTGACTGGGAGAGAACATGAGCGGCACTTCCTTGGGGGCTGCCGATATTCTGTGCCCCTACCTGGGTTCTCTTGCAAGCGGAGGCTTTCAGCTTGTAAAACCACATCAAGCTGTACGCTCTGGATATGTGCACTGCTCTGAATGTAGGTTATACTTCAATAAAAAGTTAAAAAAAAAAAAAAGAAGCTAATGTTGCCTAATGGCCTAAATTCTATGAATATGCAATAAACTTGCAGCATAAGAATTTTGTCCTGCAATTTGCCGCTGACTCCAAGTTCGGGAGGTGTCAGAGTAACAAAGCACCCCAGGGTGAGCATTTGACAGGAAGCATTAGCTGCCCCCCAGGAGCCTCAAATACCTGATGGGTTTTCTCCTACTTAAAATTAAAAACCTGCCTGCAAAGATGCCGAGGAAGGAAGAATGCAGCCCCAGCCCTCATTTTGCAATGTTATTAACTGTGGGAGTTGAGCGCAGTGGGTAGTGGGATTTGTCTACAGCTGCTGGCTGGTCACCAGGTTCCCGTGCCTGGAGGATGAAGCCAGCGGCTTCTTCATCTTTACACGCCCCTCGTCCACCCCCCTCCACAGCCTTACCCGCAAAAGCATAAAGAAGTCTGTTGCTTAATAAACGGTTTCCTGTGGACCATAGCACTTTGGCATGAGAAAGAGAAATAATATCTCACTTTAACTTTGCATGCGCTGCATGCCCGGCCACACGAAGCACTTCATCTATGTGATTTCCCAGACTTCACTGTGAAAGATTGCCGTTATTCTCACTGTACGCAGCAGTCTTGGGAGACGTAAGACGGTAGCTGGCCCAAGGTTACACTGCGACCCATGGCAGCGCTGGGATCGCACCCAGGCAGGATGTTTGATCCACAGCCTACATTGCCCTGAGGCTTCATGTCATCTAAGTCCCCACCCTTGCACTATTTTGGACACAAAATGATTTTGTACTGAAAATCATTCACTTCTTTATCTAAAATCCAACTTTAAACCGGCCATGGTGGTGCATGCCTGTAATCCCAGCATTCAGGAGGGAGAGGCAGCTCTCCACAAGTTCAAGGCCAGGCTGGGCTACATCGTGAGTTCTAAGCCAGCCAGTGCTGCATGGGGAGACCCTGTCGCAAAAAGTCAGTGGAGCCGGGCATGGTGGCGCACACCTATAATCCCAGTGTTTTAGGAGGCAGAGGTGGGAGGATCGCAAGTTCGAGACCAGAGGCAGTCTGTGTAATTTGGCGAGACCCTGTCACAAAAAGTGAAAAAAAATGGGCTAGGGGCACAGCTCAGTGGTCCAGCACTTGCAGAGCATGCAGGCGCGAGGCCCTGGGTTCAACCCCCAGTACCGGGGTAAAAAAAAAAAAGGCCAATGGTAATAAAATAAAATAAAATAAACTGGGCACTGTGGTGTGCAGCTGTAATCTCAGCAATTCAGGAGGCTGAAGCAGGAGGATCACAGGTTCACGACCAGAGGCAGCCTGCACAATTTAGCAAGACTGTCTCAAAATAAAATGTAAAAGAAGAGAGTGGGGGTGTAGCTCAGTGGCAGATCACTTACAAAATATGCATGAGACAGTGGGTTCAACCCCCCAGTACCACAAAAAAAAAAAAAGAAAGAAAGAAAGAAAGAAGAAAAAGAAGAAATAATAAATAAAATAAAATGAAATCCAATTTTACCTGGGTGCTCTGTGTTTGATCTGGCAGCCTGCCCACTGGGGCCCATGGAGGTAACATATAGCCAGCCCTCCTTTCTGTACATTCAACCTACCACAGATTTACAATATTTGAAAAAAAAAAAATTGCGTCTCTTCTGAACATGTACTGACTTTCTTCTCCTCACTACTGCCTGAACAATACCGTGTAACAACTATTTCCATGGCCCTTACATTGCATGAGGTGTTATGAGCAATGGGAGGACATGCGTAGATATTTGGTGTCCATGGGGATTCTGAAACCATTGCCCCAGGGACAGCGAAAGACAGCTATAACATACTGGGCAACACTGGTGGTTTATCAGAGTCAGAGGTCTGGGTTCAAGGCCCTCAGCAACTCATCTGGCGCTCTCTCGGTGGCTGCAGCCCCACCCAGAACCTCTCCATGCTCTACCGATTTACAACCAAAACCATTGCTATCCCCACACTAGCAGCTCCCCCAACTTTTGGTGGCTGTCAATGTTACCGCATCACATGACCAACAGCAATCACACCTCTCTGTAAAACCCTCTGGACCTTTGTGTCTGCCAGCATCCAGCTTACATCTGGAGCCTGGGGACACTGGCTGAACTTGGAACTTGGAAGTCTTATGGTCCCAATGAGACTGCACACTCCTTATGGGCAGGGAGTGCACGGCAAGTTTCTTACAGCCACTAAATCAGGCTTGTGCTGAGCCACGCCCTCCAGTGTGCACAGGCTCAACCCAGCCCCAGGCTGCGGGGTGTGGCTCCTTACTGAGGGAAACCCAGAGGCTCTGGATTGCGCAGCATGGCGCCGCCGCCGCCTGACCACAGCTTCCTCTTCCACTGGAACTCTGGTCCCACTGAGCAGAGGGTCCACTCATCACTTGCTGTGCCAGCCACCCCTAAACTTAGAGGCTTCTAGTAATGGTGATCATTGATTGTGCTCATGAATCTGCACCATAGGCAGGTATAGGCTGGAGGGATCTGTCTCTGTCATCTGGTTCAACTGGGGATTGAAGGATCCACCTCCCAAAGAGTGCACACATAGCCAGTAAATTGGGGCTGGCAGGTAGCTGGAAGCTCCAGCAAGCTGACCTCCAAGGGCCTGGTTCCTTGGCCTATGCGCCTCTGCATGTGGCCTGGGCTTCCCTACAGTATGGTGGCAGGGTTCCAGGTGGGGGCATCCCAAGAGAGAGTTTGGCTGGAGTTGAATTGCCTTTTATGGCCCAGCCTTGGGATTCACATAGCATCACTTTGCCGCACTCTTTTAAGTCAAGATAGTCACAAAGGCCCACCCAGGTTGAGGGGAGCAGACACAGATTTTCTCACTCCATAGGGGAATATCAAAATCCTGGAAGAACACACAGGACTGGAATTATTATTGTGGCCAGATGTGCTTGTTATTTAGGACCTCACTCATACCTTCTAATCAAGGCCAAAGTAAGACATCTGGAGACCCTTATTGTTGTTCGGTGCCATTGAGTCAGGTCCAACTCATAGAGACCCTGTGTACAACAGAATGACACTGTGCCATGCCCAACACTATGTCTGTGCTTCTCTGCCGTTCATAGAGTTTTCAATGGCTGATTGTTTGGGGATTGTTCCAGGAGTGGGCTGCCAAGTCCTTCTCCCATTTTCACAGTACTGGAGATCAAATCCGGGATCTCAGAGAGTGCAGAGCAGCACTCTACCAACTGAGCTAAATCGAGCCCCTGGAGGCCCTTAGCATTGAAAATATTATGGCACAGCTTTAGGTGTTGACTCAGAGCTCAAGAAATTATTTGTTAAGAAGTCAAATCCAAAGCAGCTACAAGACAATGCATTCTACATGACATCATTTGTATTAAAACATATTTGCAAAATTCTGTGTGCATGCCTTTGTGTGCATGTGTGCATGTAGATGCATTTTTTAAAGTCTTAAAGAAGAAGCATCCAAGAGATTGACAGTGCTCGTTTCTGGAAAAGGAACTTGATTTGGGGGCCACTGGGAATAAGAGCAGGGACTCATTCGTGTAGCTTGAATAATTTACAGTAGAAATGTACTCCTGTGTTATTTGGGTAATTAAAAATAAGAAGAAAAAGTACAAGGGGAAGTAAGGAAGAAAAAAATTAAACAAATGTCTCCCATCAGCGTCAGGATGAAAAGTAAAATCCTTAGCATGATCCACGTGATGGAATACATTGTTGTGACAAACTTTTCCCTCCCTGAGACAGATCACATCCTTGTACCCTTTTACCATCTGACTTTACACCTAGCCGACTAGGCAGAGGACATTTCCTTTTGCCACTGACTTAGAGTCTGGCATTATGACTGGTTTTAGCCAATGAAGTGTGGGTGCAACAGCATGCTGGGTCTAAACCCTGGCCTCAAGAGGCAATGTTCCCAGTTGCTGTGTGAGGCTTACTCTCAGCCACAAGAAGAAGGTGCCCTGGGCAGCTGATCAGTCTTTGTCCCAGAATGACAGAAACATGGTGCTGTCCTGAACCCAGACTGAAGCCAGGTACCTATCCTTGGCCTCTAGAGCCATTGCTGAGGCCCACTGAATGACAGGCACTTGAAAGACCCACAAGTGAGAAATAAATGCTTGTTGCAAGCCACAACAGATCTTGGGGCTGTTTGTTAAGCAGCATTATCACAGTAGAAACCTGACCTGTGCAGCCTCTAAGACTCTCATTCATCCGGTCCTTGATGACCATTCCAGGGCCATCTCTCTTTATACTCTCCTTTTGGTCACCAAATTCTAGCCTCACTGGCCTTTTTTAATATCTCAAAAGTCCATAGTCTTCCCATCACAGACTCATTCTAATAGGACTATATTTTACCCTTATTCTAGCTAATTCATACTGGCAATTCATGTCTCAAGAGGACCTCATCCGATTGTCCATCACTTCCCATCTAAACTTCCCCCTCATTTAGCTTTCTGATAATATCTTTTCTGTCTCTCACAGCATTATTCCTTAATACAATTTACAGTTTTACATCTCTGCCGTATTTGGCTTCTGTCTCTTCCCTCATGGTACAGGTGATCCTCAACTTATGATAGTCAAGTAGAATTTTTCTACTTTACAATGGTGCAAAAGCAATCCACATTCAGTAGAAACTGAACTTGACAATTTGAATTTCGATCTTTTCCCAGGTTAGCGATCATAGTATGACACTCTCTCAGAAGGCCAGACAGCAGTGGCCAGACCCGGCTCCCAGTCAGCCATTCAATCACAAAGGAAAACCAACTGACATTCTACAATGTGCTGTGTTCAATAAATTACAGGAGATATTCAACACTTCATTATAAAATAAGCTATGTGGTAGATGGTCTTGCCTCACTGTAGGCTAACGTAAGTGTCCTGCACATGTTTAAGGCAGGCTGGGCTAAGTTAGGATCTTCAGTAGGCTGTTGTTGCTGTTAGGTGCCATTGCAGATCCGACTCATAGTGACCCTACACACAACAGAACAAAATACTCCCGGACACTATGCCAGGCACACAATCTTTTTATGTTTGAGACCAGTGTTGCAACCACCATGTTTCTTCTCATTTTGAGTCATTGTCACATCAGCAAAAGGAAGTCCCAGAGGCTTTATTCCATTCCGATCATTAAGGTCAACTCTACTTTAAGGGAGAGAAGGACCCGGCAACCCACTCCCCAAAATCAATCAGCCCTTGAAAACCCTACAAACAGCAGAGAAGCACTGACAATAGTGTTTCGCCTGTTGCACGTAAGGTCGCTATGAGTCAGATACCGACTTGATGGCACCTAACAACAACAACTACTTTAAGGAGGCAGCTCTTCCCTACTCATTTCTTGAATGCCTTCCACCCTGGGGGGCTCATTCTGTGGCACTGAAATTGATAGTGTTTTTCTGCCATTCATAGGGTTTCCAATAGCTAATTGTTTCAGGAGTGGGCTGCCAGGTCCTTCACCCTTGTCTATCTTAGTCTGGAAGCTCAGCTGAAACCTGCCCACCAAGGGTGGCCCTGCTGGTGTCTGACATACCGGTGGCATAGCTTTCAGCATCACAGCAACACACAAGCCCCCCATAGCATGAGAAGCTGACAGACACATAGGGGCTTCAGTAGCTTAGGTGTGTTAAATGCATTTTGGACTTAGGATATTTTTGACATGCTATGGCTTTGTGTGTCAGGAAGTTAACTCCATCAAAGGCGAAGTACATCCGCACTGTATGTTCTACGGGGGCAGAGGCCACACATCCCTTGCTCATGACTGTATGCCTACTGGTCACAGCACCTGGGACCTGATGCTCCATTGAATAGATAAAGATAAGTAATCCAATCAGGCTACAGGAATGACAGGAGAGCTTCTTTCCTGTTGGGGACAAGGCTGCAATGAAGGAGATCGCATTTAATCTGAATCCTAAGGTATAGGTTGTTGTTGTTGTTGATGTTGTTGTTGTTGTTAGGTGCCGTCTAGTCTATATCTGACTTATAGCGACCCTCACAGGGTTTTCAATGGCTGACTGTTTCAGGATTGCCCTGGGAGTGGATTGCCAGGCCCTTCTCCCATTTTTGTGGTGCTGGGAATCGAACTTGGGACCTCAGAGACTGCAGCACAGCACTCTACCAACTGAGCTAAATCCCAGCCCCTTGTTGTTGATAGGTGTTGTCAAATTGGTATCCAATTCATAGCGACCCTGCACACAACAGGGGAAACACTATTGTCAGTGCTTCTCTGCAGTTCATATGGTTTTCAATGGCAGATTGATTTTTGGGAAGGGGTTGCCAGGTCTGTCTCCCAAGCCTACAGCATCTGGTGTTCCCAGGCGGTCTCCCATCCAGGTACTAACCAGGCCTGCCCCTGCTTAGCTTCCGAGATCTGATGGGATCGGATGCCACAGAGCTACCGCTGCAGGCTTAAGGTATAGGTAGAACCTAACACAAGCAAAGATGTGACCACGGGAAGCTCCGGGAACTCTAGGGAGCGGAGAGGGATGGAGCAGCTGGCTTGGGTCAGGGCCTTAATATTGAGACCAGGAAGGTACAAGGGACTCCCTAGCCAGCTGTGAAGCTCTGCATTTATCTGGCAGCCAACTGGGAGTCACAGAGGGGGTTGGAGCAAACAGGAAGTAATAAATAGGATCAGAGACATCTTTTCTGGAAGACACCAGTGACCAGGAGGGCAGTGAGCTGGGGTTGGAGTGAGGAGGGGATTAGGATAAGGGCAAGCCTGTCATGGCACAGAGAGAGGCCTTTCACCAATGGAGCTCAGTAACTATGTGCTGGCGGTAGTGCATGGATATGTCGGGGTACCGTCAATGTTTCCACCTTCCGGAACTGGGGGAAACACCATGACTTCTAAGAGCTGTGGGGAAGACAGAAGAACTGGCTGGTTTGAGGAGGAAGAGCATAAGTGGAATTGGATAGGGGTTAAGTTTGCTGCAAGGGCTGGGGTTTAGCTCAGCTGCTAGAATGCCCTCTCTGCACTCTCTGAGGACACCAGTTCAATCCCCTGCACCGCAAAAATGGGAGCAGGACATGGCAGTCCACTCCCGAAGCAATCTCAGAACATTTAATCATTCAAAACCCTATGAGGGTCCCTATAAGTCGGACCTGACTCGAGGGCACCTAACAACAACAAGTTTGATATGAGCATAGGTTGTCCAGAAGGCAATTCAAAGAGAACCAGAATTTGGGGGAACAGCTAGAGAAATGTCCCAGCTTGGCTTTCTCCGAATGCAGACTATAAGACAAGGGTCTGGGTGTTAGAGGGTCCTGGAGAGGTGACCTCCAGAAACACAGTGAGGGGACTGAGGAGGTGAGAGCAGGAAGTGGGGGACCTCTTAAAGGGGAAGTTTGGAGGTAAGTTAGCCCTGGGGACAACTGGAGCTCCGCCCCCCTGGGAAACTCTGCAGGGTCATTCATCTTGGATTCTCGGCTCTTCTTGGGGACCACTTATTCCTTGGCACTTCCACGTTGCCAAGAACACAGGAAGAGAGGGCTCTGGGGGCCAAAGAAAGTCCTCGAGCAAAGAGATGCAGGGCATGGCAGCTGGAAATGGGTAACCAAAATCAACAAGGGTGTGCTTTTAACCCTTCTTGGGCAAGGCAGGCCCCGAGACACTTGCAAGTATTATGCTCCATCTTCACAAGAACCATTTTAAAGAAGACAAAACAGAGGCTGGAGGGGTAGCTCGGTGGGAGAGTGTGTACTTTGTATACATGAAGCCCTGGATTTCAACCCTCAGCACCACAAAAATCAAAATAAGGTAAAGACGTAGAAACTGAGCAGCAGAGGGAAATGTCACAGGTCACTGAGACCCACTTTGCCGGAAACACCAGCCAAGAAGACAGAGGTCATGGTGTCTGTGCAGGGCATTGGTGAGTCTCAGAAATTTCTAGCTTCCAGAGCCCATTGTTGCCAGGGGAAATGAAACAGAAAGAAAGAACCCTTGGAAAAGCCAGGGCGGCGGTGGCCATCTTAATAACTTGCCACAAATGACAAAGGAAAGGAGGTGGAACGCTTACTATTGTAAGTGCGTAGGAGCAGGGCATAGTTTCTCCACGGTTTGGAAGGAAATGAAGCATTGAAAGGGCCCGGATGTTAACCAAGATGGGAAATCTACTCGAAGGCACCTGTTTCTGAGCATGAGAAGAATGTCACCCCAGGGAATTTCTTCCGGGGGTTCACCTAGGGGTTGCCCTGTGGAGTGTTAACCTGCCTGCTTGATCTGACTTCTGGGAAAACAAGAGAAATATTGAGGGGCCACAGATTGCAAACCAAACACCGGGCTTTCTCAGCCACATCAAGGACAAACATCAAGGAAATTAATTTATTAATGCCTCACCAAGGCAAAGAGTAGGTTTTGAAGAATTGTAGCAAACGGCTGGGAAAATGTGGACACCCCCCCCCCAAAAAAAAGGAAAGCTCCATTCATGCCAAACAAATTATTAATCATTAACAAGAGTTGGGAAACAGGCCTGGGGCCGGCTGATGAAAGGCAATGGGGCTGAGAAGGCTGTGTGAAGCAGGGACGCTCTCCTGTCACTGAGGATGTGAGAGTTATTGGTTCTTTTCTTGTCGTTTGGTGATTATGACTGAGGCTGGGGGCGGGGGGGAGCTAGTAAAGAGAATTACCCAGGGAGCCTTTTCAAAATACAGGTGACCCACGCTGCCTCCAGCTTCAGCAAACCCTTCAGGATGTCTATCTGCTGCTCACTTTGGTATCTGACATCTGTTGTCCTACAGTCTTGTCAAAACTGCCATTTCATGTCCCAGGCGTTGGCCTCACGGTTCCCCCCACCCCCCTTCGGCTGGCTTTTATAGAAAACAAAGAGCTGGCAGAGAGTTCTTCCTCGCCCATCCTCCCTCTGACAGGCCCTGAGAACAGGACTCGATGGCTTCATCTGTCCTTGTCCCTGTCTCTCCAATGCCCAGCGTCTCATCTGACTCCCAGGTGTTGAATGGATGGCGCGGACATGTCCCCACTCCCAACCCATCTAGCCACTTCCAGGCATTTCCGCAAAGCCAGGTAGATTTATTTGAAGGGGCCATGGCCTGTCCTCAATGGAAACAGTGAAAAGAGAACTACCCACTCAGGGACAGCAGGGGATCAAGCCCGTGGCCTCTCCGGAGGAAAATATTCACGCTTGCAGGCACAGTGGGCGGGGCTCAGTCTACAGTGTCACAGGGCTTCCCTGGCTGCTGCGTGTCCCACGAGGACTGTCATCACTGCTGCGGCTTTCAGGGCTGTCGTGGCAAGCGTGAGCCCCCTCAGGAAGGGCTGCCTAGGAAGATCCCAGGCAGACTGCCCTTGTCCTGGGCCCCGGATGATTTATGGCCACATCCACATGCACACACTGGCTCATCCTGTCCTCAGACCGAAGCTGGGCTAAGGCCCATAAAGTAGGCAACAGCTATTGGCAAATTCATTAATTAGGATTCTGTTTGTACTTTTATTGTGAAGGAAAATCATTTGTCAGCTTAAAGTCAGACCCAGGGCCTGATGAGAACTGTTATTCTAAGAAGGTATCGACTCCACGGCTCCATACGGCATCCCCTCTCCCCGAGACGTGTCCCCCATCCCCCACCTGGGCCAAAGAAAAGATCCGAGTCCTCTGCTTGAAGCAGGGTCTGTGTGGAGGGATTCAAGCAGTACCTTCCTTCTAGGCCTCCTCTACCCCTTCTTCCCCGCCACCCCCCAACCTGGCTTTTGTTCAGAAAGGGCCAATGGGGCCGCAGTGGACTAGGCATCAAAGGGAACCGCCCCCCAAATCCAAGGAATGAAGATTCATGAGTCAAAGCCAGGCATAGCAACTCCATTTCCTGTCCCAGTGACGTGACAGTGACCAATGAGGCGTGAGAAGTCAGTCAGCAAGGGCTCTTGGGAAAGGGCATGAGGACAGAGCATTCTGTCAACAAGCCTTTGGACTTATGCCACCAGGAGCAGATGAAGCCCCAACACCAACACGCTGATAAGGGCCGAACAGAAAGTCAAGAAGGACCTCAAGCTTCGAGGACATTGATGAGCGCTGAATTCTCCAACCAGAAATTGTCCTGCATCTGGACTTCTTGGTTGCAGAGGAAAATAATCTTCATATCCTCTATACCACGTGGAGTGAGGTTTTGTTATGAAAAACAAAAGCACCAACCAGGTGCCGTGGTGCATCCCTGTAATCTCAGTGATTCTGGAGGCAGAGGCAGGAGGATCAAGAGTTCGAGGCCAGAGGCAGCCTGTAGAATTTAGCAAGACCGGGGCTGAAGATAAAAAATAAGAAATGGGTTGGATGTGCAGCTAAGTGATAGAGTACTTGCAAAGTGTGTGTGAGGCCCTGGGTTTAACCCCCAAGTACAGAAAGAAAGGAAAGAAAAGAAAGAAAGAAAGAAAGAGAGAGAGAGAGAGAGAGGGAGGGAGGGAGGGAGGGAGGGAGGAAGGAAGGAAGGAAAGAAGGAAGGAAGGAAGGAAAGGGGGAGGGGAGAGGGAGGGGAAGGGGAAGGGAAGGGACGGGAAAGGAAGCATCTAATACTGCTGCTACCATATAACCAACTAATATGCAAACTGCCTCCAGACTCCCTTTCGCCCTTTCGAGTAGGTGGCCAGGCCACGCTGTATGTGGTAGATGTGGTTGGTCAATTTCAGACCCCACTGAGGCTCCAGTTGCCCTGTCTCTCCAGGAAAGAACCAAAGGCTTGCCTGTGAACCACTTTCCCACCAACCATCTTGCTGTCACTGATGGAGACCACTCCCCTAAATCAGGAAGCTTTAGGCCAGAGTACATGGAGACAATGCACACTCACACACACTCACGCACACACGCTCACACACTCAAGCATACATGATCACTCTGTATAAGGATGTCTCTGATACAGGTTGAATTGCGTGCCCTCCCCCACATTCACATGTTAACTTCCTAATCCCTACTACGTGAGATTGTAGCTTTATTTGGAACTAGGATCATTGGCGATATACTTAATTAAAATGAGATTTTACTTTAGGGTGGATCCCTAATCTGGTGCCCCTGGTTGCTTTATAAAAAGGGGAAATTTGGACACAGACATGCCCATGTGGATTGGAGTCATTTGGCCACAAACCAAAGAACTACCAGAAGCAGGAAAGAAGCTTGGACAGCTCTTCCCCAGCACCTTCAGAGGAGGCGCAGTCCTGCCGATCACCTCAATCTTAAACTTCTGGCCTCCAGAAGCAGGAGACAATACCTTGCTGTTATTTGGGGCACCAAGCCTATGATGCTTTGTTACAGTGGCCCTAGTAAATGAATTTAGTCTCATATACATGTTGTTGTTAGGTGCCATGGAGTTGTGTCTGACTCATAGTGACCCTCATAGGGTTTTTCAATGGCTGACTGTTTCGGGATTGCCTCGGGAGCGGATTGCCATGTCCTTCTCCCATTTTTGTGGTGCTGGGAATTGAACTCGGGACCTCAGAGACTGCAGAACAGTGCTCTACCAACTGAGCTAAATCCCAGCCCCTTATATACATGTTGTTGTTATTGTTGTTGTTGTTAGTTGCCGTCGAGTCGGTATCCGACTCATAGCGACCCTCATAGGGTTTTCAATGGCAGACTGTTTTGGGATTGCCTCGGGAGTGGATTGCCACGTCCTTCTCCCATTTTTGTGGTGCTGGGAATTGAACTCGGGACCTCAGAGACTGCAGAACAGTGCTCTACCAACTGAGCTAAATCCCAGCCCCTTATATACATAGCAGGGTTTTAATAAATGGGAGCACACTTCACCTGCTGAGGATGCTAAAGCCAAGGTACATTTTGGGTAGAAATCAGGTCTTCTCGAATCGTGAAGCTCCTCCGAGTGACTTCAGACACAGAACTAGCTGGGCGGGCCAGCTGGGCAGCTGCCCGGGGCACCAGGCTATTAGAGGGTCCAAAATACCACTGGAATAAATAGAAATGCCCATGCCAGTTGACGCAAGTTTCCACAAGCTCCTACCGAAGTAAACAGCAACCTTATATGGCAATTTAAAAAACACCCCGGGCTGGCACGGAACCCTCTCTTTGGGTATTTTTGTAGTCCACACATATAGCAGCCATCAGCTCCAATTCTAAAACCAAATAAAGCATGGTGTCACTTTCCTATTTACCACAAACAGGGACACATTTTATTATATAATTTGTAAATCCTTCAATACTCCCTCCCTACAAATTGTTTGACTTGAGAACTTGCCAAAGAAAACCAACGTGAGGAAAAGAACTACAAGAAGGGTAAAATATTTTGCCATTGTTTAGACCATTAATTTTTCTCCAGCCAGGGGCGAGAAATTCATGAGTAAATCTGTCTGCACGTAAAAATTTTTAATTAATAAATTTGGCAGAGCCTGCTCCTTGACCCATTGTGTCCTTTCTCCCCTTTTCCCAGGCTTAGAGAATCAGCAATTTTAGCTTGGTACAAGATCATCAAGAATAAAAACTACATTTCCCAGCCTCCCACAGCCAGGAGGGACCCTGGGGAGAAGTCATAGCCAATAGGCTAAAATCATAAATATTACATGACAGTTCTGGGAGGGCTTTAGCTCAGTTGGCAGAGTGCTGCTCTGAGCTCTCTGAGGCCCTGGGTTCGATCCCCAACACTGCAAAAATGAAAGAAAGAAGGACCTGGCAGCCCACTTCTGAAACAATCCTGAAACAATCAGCCATTGAAAACCCTAGGAATAGCAGAGAAGCACTGACATAGTGCCTCGCATGACGCAGTATCAGGAAGTGTTTTGTTCTGTTGTACATAGAGTTGCTATGAGTCAGACCCAACTCAGTGACACCTCACAACAACAATCCTTACAAAATAGTTGTGAGCATCCTCTGCTGCCACTTCTTGATACTTTCCTCCTTTCTGCTGGCACAACATGGACACACTGACTGGTCTTCAGGTCACCTCACAGTGAAAGACATCGGAGCCATCAGATGGAAGGAGCCTGGGTCCCTGGGGACTTCCTGGTGCAGAACTTCCAGGTCAAACATAGATCGCTCACCTCAGACTACCGTGTGAGGGAGGAATCCACCTCTGCCTTGTGTTAGGTCTCCGTGTCACTGGCAGCCAAATGCCATTCTGATAGGAAATCTGGCTTGTCCCCACAGGAAGTGACATCACATTCTCACCCTGCACAGAGTACTGCCAAGCAAGCCTGGCTCTCTGTCTTGCTCTGGCTTCCACAAAGACATTACTGATGGTAGGTGGGAGGATGGTGACCCTGCCCAGAGAGACCAGGCATTGGAAAGAACAGGGTCCCAAGCCCCAACTCCTGCATGAAAGGAAAGGAAATTTCGAGCCACTGTGGCAAGTTGGAAACATGACTGCCAATTCTTTGACACTTCTCCCGCCAAGAGATAGAATATGGTGGGAGTGATACTGAATGACTTCCCAAACCACGTCAGAAAAGATGCAATGGCTTCCACCTGGCTCTTTCTTTTGGGACAGTTACTCTTAGAACCCAGCTGCCATCTTGTGAGGATGCCAAGCAATCACTAAGAGAAACCGTGAATGAGTGTTCTGATGGACAAGTCTAGAGGACATCCCCGCCACCAGCCAGCACCAACTAGCAGACATGAAGTGATAATTCAGATAATCCAGCCACCCCGGGTGACACATAACGAAACACAAAAGACCTGTCTCCACCAAGTCCTGCCCCCATCGTGTATTGGTGAACAAAGTTAAGTTTGTCATCATTTCGAGTCACTCGGTTTTGGAATCGTTTGTTACATAGCAACAGATCATTGTGACAGCTGCCTGCTCTGCCCACATCCTGCACGCCAGCGTATGTGGGTCCTCGGCTACCACAGAGGCCTCTGGAAAGTTCCAACCTCGGTTCATGGGTTCCTGAGAAGAAGGCAAGGGTCTTGAGCCACACCTGGGTTGGTGGTGTCAAGTGTGCAAAGAGGGAGACATCAGGGCAGAGGGAGCCAGCTGTCCTCCCACACCCCCAGCAGTTGTAACCAGAGAGCTTGTATATATGAGTGTGTGTGTGCGCGCGCACACACACACACACACACACACACACAGAGCTGAACCTCAGGGGAGAATCACAGCCTAGGGCGGCACAAGCAGCACTACCCACTCCCCATCTTGCCACCTAAAGAGTCACCTGTAGGACTCACCCAAGAGGGCCTGAGTTTACGCCATGAACATGGGTGGCATAGCGTAGGCAGACCCTGACGTTTGCAGGAGGATTTCTCAAAAGGAAGCCTGGTTCCCAGCAGCGTTAAGAGAGGGATGAGAAGTCCCTCAAGAGACCCCATTTGTAGGACAATCTCTGAGGCTCTCTGCTGAGTCAAGGTCTCTCCCCACTGGGGCCTGAACTGCATGCCCCAAAACTCAAATATGGAAGCCCCAAATCCCAGTGTGACTATATTTGGAGATAGGTCTCTAAGGAGCTGGTGAAGGTTCAATGAAGTCACAAGGGCGGGGAGCGGGGGCTAATCCAGGAGGACTGGTGTCCCTTTAAAAAGAGAGCCCGGGGAGGCCAGGAGAGGACAAAAAGAGAAGGTGGCTGTCTGCAACCAAGGAGAGGGAGCACTTACCGGAACCCAACCCAGCTGGCGCCTTGATTTTGGACTTGCAGCCTCCAAAGCTGTGAGAAACAAATACATGTTACTTAACCCCCAATTGACTAAGACACTCCCTGCAAGAAGCAATGAGGGCTAGGCGCGGTGGTACACACCTTTCATCCCAGGGACTCAGGAGGCGGAGAATCACAAGTTCGAGACCAGAGGCAGTCTATGTAACTTAGCGAGACCCTGTCTCAAAAA